>JAWZYU010000027.1:64359892-64487448 GCA_038380435.1 Ryuthela nishihirai | reverse complement strand
ACGCCCGTGGAAAAGCTCCCAAACCCGTGCGAGGTACGCTCGGGGGAAAATCCCACAAACTCGCACGAGGCAGGTCCTGGGGAAAAGCCCCCAAACCCACGCAAGCACGCCCGGGGAAAATTTCACAAACCCGTGCCGCATGAGGCACACCTGGTTCAAAGCCCCCAAACCCGTGTGGGGCACATCCGGGGAAAGCCCCCAAACTGCACGAGACACGCCTCGGGAAAAGCCCCCAAACCCGCACCACGCGACGACTTCCGGCGAAAACTCCCCGAAATCCGCACTGCGAGAGGCACGCCCGGGGAAATGCCCCCAAACCCGCGCGAGGTACACTCGGGAGAAAATCCCACAAACCCGCACGAGGCACGCCCTTGAAAAAGCCCCCAAACCCCCACAACCACGCCCAGGAAAAAGCCCCCAAACTCGCGCCGCATAGGCACACCTGGGGAAAAGCCCCGAAACCCGTGAGTGGCACGCCCGGGGAAAGCCCCCAAACCTGCACGAGGCACGCTCGGGAAAAAGCCCCCAAACCCACGCCACACGAGGCACACCCGGGAAAAGCCCCTCAAACCCACACCAGGCACACCCCAGGTGAAAGCCCCAAACCCGTGCCGCACGAGTCACGCCCGTGGAAAAGCTCCCAAACCCGTGCGAGGTACGCTCGGGGGAAAATCCCACAAACTCGCACGAGGCAGGTCCTGGGGAAAAGCCCCCAAACCCACGCAAGCACGCCCGGGGAAAATTTCACAAACCCGTGCCGCATGAGGCACACCTGGTTCAAAGCCCCCAAACCCGTGTGGGGCACATCCGGGGAAAGCCCCCAAACTGCACGAGACACGCCTCGGGAAAAGCCCCCAAACCCGCACCACGCGACGACTTCCGGCGAAAACTCCCCGAAATCCGCACTGCGAGAGGCACGCCCGGGGAAATGCCCCCAAACCCGCGCGAGGTACACTCGGGAGAAAATCCCACAAACCCGCACGAGGCACGCCCTTGAAAAAGCCCCCAAACCCCCACAACCACGCCCAGGAAAAAGCCCCCAAACTCGCGCCGCATAGGCACACCTGGGGAAAAGCCCCGAAACCCGTGAGTGGCACGCCCGGGGAAAGCCCCCAAACCTGCACGAGGCACGCTCGGGAAAAAGCCCCCAAACCCACGCCACACGAGGCACACCCGGGAAAAGCCCCTCAAACCCACACCAGGCACACCCCAGGTGAAAGCCCCAAACCCGTGCCGCACGAGTCACGCCCGTGGAAAAGCTCCCAAACCCGTGCGAGGTACGCTCGGGGGAAAATCCCACAAACTCGCACGAGGCAGGTCCTGGGGAAAAGCCCCCAAACCCACGCAAGCACGCCCGGGGAAAATTTCACAAACCCGTGCCGCATGAGGCACACCTGGTTCAAAGCCCCCAAACCCGTGTGGGGCACATCCGGGGAAAGCCCCCAAACTGCACGAGACACGCCTCGGGAAAAGCCCCCAAACCCGCACCACGCGACGACTTCCGGCGAAAACTCCCCGAAATCCGCACTGCGAGAGGCACGCCCGGGGAAATGCCCCCAAACCCGCGCGAGGTACACTCGGGAGAAAATCCCACAAACCCGCACGAGGCACGCCCTTGAAAAAGCCCCCAAACCCCCACAACCACGCCCAGGAAAAAGCCCCCAAACTCGCGCCGCATAGGCACACCTGGGGAAAAGCCCCGAAACCCGTGAGTGGCACGCCCGGGGAAAGCCCCCAAACCTGCACGAGGCACGCTCGGGAAAAAGCCCCCAAACCCACGCCACACGAGGCACACCCGGGAAAAGCCCCTCAAACCCACACCAGGCACACCCCAGGTGAAAGCCCCAAACCCGTGCCGCACGAGTCACGCCCGTGGAAAAGCTCCCAAACCCGTGCGAGGTACGCTCGGGGGAAAATCCCACAAACTCGCACGAGGCAGGTCCTGGGGAAAAGCCCCCAAACCCACGCAAGCACGCCCGGGGAAAATTTCACAAACCCGTGCCGCATGAGGCACACCTGGTTCAAAGCCCCCAAACCCGTGTGGGGCACATCCGGGGAAAGCCCCCAAACTGCACGAGACACGCCTCGGGAAAAGCCCCCAAACCCGCACCACGCGACGACTTCCGGCGAAAACTCCCCGAAATCCGCACTGCGAGAGGCACGCCCGGGGAAATGCCCCCAAACCCGCGCGAGGTACACTCGGGAGAAAATCCCACAAACCCGCACGAGGCACGCCCTTGAAAAAGCCCCCAAACCCCCACAACCACGCCCAGGAAAAAGCCCCCAAACTCGCGCCGCATAGGCACACCTGGGGAAAAGCCCCGAAACCCGTGAGTGGCACGCCCGGGGAAAGCCCCCAAACCTGCACGAGGCACGCTCGGGAAAAAGCCCCCAAACCCACGCCACACGAGGCACACCCGGGAAAAGCCCCTCAAACCCACACCAGGCACACCCCAGGTGAAAGCCCCAAACCCGTGCCGCACGAGTCACGCCCGTGGAAAAGCTCCCAAACCCGTGCGAGGTACGCTCGGGGGAAAATCCCACAAACTCGCACGAGGCAGGTCCTGGGGAAAAGCCCCCAAACCCACGCAAGCACGCCCGGGGAAAATTTCACAAACCCGTGCCGCATGAGGCACACCTGGTTCAAAGCCCCCAAACCCGTGTGGGGCACATCCGGGGAAAGCCCCCAAACTGCACGAGACACGCCTCGGGAAAAGCCCCCAAACCCGCACCACGCGACGACTTCCGGCGAAAACTCCCCGAAATCCGCACTGCGAGAGGCACGCCCGGGGAAATGCCCCCAAACCCGCGCGAGGTACACTCGGGAGAAAATCCCACAAACCCGCACGAGGCACGCCCTTGAAAAAGCCCCCAAACCCCCACAACCACGCCCAGGAAAAAGCCCCCAAACTCGCGCCGCATAGGCACACCTGGGGAAAAGCCCCGAAACCCGTGAGTGGCACGCCCGGGGAAAGCCCCCAAACCTGCACGAGGCACGCTCGGGAAAAAGCCCCCAAACCCACGCCACACGAGGCACACCCGGGAAAAGCCCCTCAAACCCACACCAGGCACACCCCAGGTGAAAGCCCCAAACCCGTGCCGCACGAGTCACGCCCGTGGAAAAGCTCCCAAACCCGTGCGAGGTACGCTCGGGGGAAAATCCCACAAACTCGCACGAGGCAGGTCCTGGGGAAAAGCCCCCAAACCCACGCAAGCACGCCCGGGGAAAATTTCACAAACCCGTGCCGCATGAGGCACACCTGGTTCAAAGCCCCCAAACCCGTGTGGGGCACATCCGGGGAAAGCCCCCAAACTGCACGAGACACGCCTCGGGAAAAGCCCCCAAACCCGCACCACGCGACGACTTCCGGCGAAAACTCCCCGAAATCCGCACTGCGAGAGGCACGCCCGGGGAAATGCCCCCAAACCCGCGCGAGGTACACTCGGGAGAAAATCCCACAAACCCGCACGAGGCACGCCCTTGAAAAAGCCCCCAAACCCCCACAACCACGCCCAGGAAAAAGCCCCCAAACTCGCGCCGCATAGGCACACCTGGGGAAAAGCCCCGAAACCCGTGAGTGGCACGCCCGGGGAAAGCCCCCAAACCTGCACGAGGCACGCTCGGGAAAAAGCCCCCAAACCCACGCCACACGAGGCACACCCGGGAAAAGCCCCTCAAACCCACACCAGGCACACCCCAGGTGAAAGCCCCAAACCCGTGCCGCACGAGTCACGCCCGTGGAAAAGCTCCCAAACCCGTGCGAGGTACGCTCGGGGGAAAATCCCACAAACTCGCACGAGGCAGGTCCTGGGGAAAAGCCCCCAAACCCACGCAAGCACGCCCGGGGAAAATTTCACAAACCCGTGCCGCATGAGGCACACCTGGTTCAAAGCCCCCAAACCCGTGTGGGGCACATCCGGGGAAAGCCCCCAAACTGCACGAGACACGCCTCGGGAAAAGCCCCCAAACCCGCACCACGCGACGACTTCCGGCGAAAACTCCCCGAAATCCGCACTGCGAGAGGCACGCCCGGGGAAATGCCCCCAAACCCGCGCGAGGTACACTCGGGAGAAAATCCCACAAACCCGCACGAGGCACGCCCTTGAAAAAGCCCCCAAACCCCCACAACCACGCCCAGGAAAAAGCCCCCAAACTCGCGCCGCATAGGCACACCTGGGGAAAAGCCCCGAAACCCGTGAGTGGCACGCCCGGGGAAAGCCCCCAAACCTGCACGAGGCACGCTCGGGAAAAAGCCCCCAAACCCACGCCACACGAGGCACACCCGGGAAAAGCCCCTCAAACCCACACCAGGCACACCCCAGGTGAAAGCCCCAAACCCGTGCCGCACGAGTCACGCCCGTGGAAAAGCTCCCAAACCCGTGCGAGGTACGCTCGGGGGAAAATCCCACAAACTCGCACGAGGCAGGTCCTGGGGAAAAGCCCCCAAACCCACGCAAGCACGCCCGGGGAAAATTTCACAAACCCGTGCCGCATGAGGCACACCTGGTTCAAAGCCCCCAAACCCGTGTGGGGCACATCCGGGGAAAGCCCCCAAACTGCACGAGACACGCCTCGGGAAAAGCCCCCAAACCCGCACCACGCGACGACTTCCGGCGAAAACTCCCCGAAATCCGCACTGCGAGAGGCACGCCCGGGGAAATGCCCCCAAACCCGCGCGAGGTACACTCGGGAGAAAATCCCACAAACCCGCACGAGGCACGCCCTTGAAAAAGCCCCCAAACCCCCACAACCACGCCCAGGAAAAAGCCCCCAAACTCGCGCTGCATAGGCACACCTGGGGAAAAGCCCCGAAACCCGTGAGTGGCACGCCCGGGGAAAGCCCCCAAACCTGCACGAGGCACGCTCGGGAAAAAGCCCCCAAACCCACGCCACACGAGGCACACCCGGGAAAAGCCCCTCAAACCCACACCAGGCACACCCCAGGTGAAAGCCCCAAACCCGTGCCGCACGAGTCACGCCCGTGGAAAAGCTCCCAAACCCGTGCGAGGTACGCTCGGGGGAAAATCCCACAAACTCGCACGAGGCAGGTCCTGGGGAAAAGCCCCCAAACCCACGCAAGCACGCCCGGGGAAAATTTCACAAACCCGTGCCGCATGAGGCACACCTGGTTCAAAGCCCCCAAACCCGTGTGGGGCACATCCGGGGAAAGCCCCCAAACTGCACGAGACACGCCTCGGGAAAAGCCCCCAAACCCGCACCACGCGACGACTTCCGGCGAAAACTCCCCGAAATCCGCACTGCGAGAGGCACGCCCGGGGAAATGCCCCCAAACCCGCGCGAGGTACACTCGGGAGAAAATCCCACAAACCCGCACGAGGCACGCCCTTGAAAAAGCCCCCAAACCCCCACAACCACGCCCAGGAAAAAGCCCCCAAACTCGCGCCGCATAGGCACACCTGGGGAAAAGCCCCGAAACCCGTGAGTGGCACGCCCGGGGAAAGCCCCCAAACCTGCACGAGGCACGCTCGGGAAAAAGCCCCCAAACCCACGCCACACGAGGCACACCCGGGAAAAGCCCCTCAAACCCACACCAGGCACACCCCAGGTGAAAGCCCCAAACCCGTGCCGCACGAGTCACGCCCGTGGAAAAGCTCCCAAACCCGTGCGAGGTACGCTCGGGGGAAAATCCCACAAACTCGCACGAGGCAGGTCCTGGGGAAAAGCCCCCAAACCCACGCAAGCACGCCCGGGGAAAATTTCACAAACCCGTGCCGCATGAGGCACACCTGGTTCAAAGCCCCCAAACCCGTGTGGGGCACATCCGGGGAAAGCCCCCAAACTGCACGAGACACGCCTCGGGAAAAGCCCCCAAACCCGCACCACGCGACGACTTCCGGCGAAAACTCCCCGAAATCCGCACTGCGAGAGGCACGCCCGGGGAAATGCCCCCAAACCCGCGCGAGGTACACTCGGGAGAAAATCCCACAAACCCGCACGAGGCACGCCCTTGAAAAAGCCCCCAAACCCCCACAACCACGCCCAGGAAAAAGCCCCCAAACTCGCGCCGCATAGGCACACCTGGGGAAAAGCCCCGAAACCCGTGAGTGGCACGCCCGGGGAAAGCCCCCAAACCTGCACGAGGCACGCTCGGGAAAAAGCCCCCAAACCCACGCCACACGAGGCACACCCGGGAAAAGCCCCTCAAACCCACACCAGGCACACCCCAGGTGAAAGCCCCAAACCCGTGCCGCACGAGTCACGCCCGTGGAAAAGCTCCCAAACCCGTGCGAGGTACGCTCGGGGGAAAATCCCACAAACTCGCACGAGGCAGGTCCTGGGGAAAAGCCCCCAAACCCACGCAAGCACGCCCGGGGAAAATTTCACAAACCCGTGCCGCATGAGGCACACCTGGTTCAAAGCCCCCAAACCCGTGTGGGGCACATCCGGGGAAAGCCCCCAAACTGCACGAGACACGCCTCGGGAAAAGCCCCCAAACCCGCACCACGCGACGACTTCCGGCGAAAACTCCCCGAAATCCGCACTGCGAGAGGCACGCCCGGGGAAATGCCCCCAAACCCGCGCGAGGTACACTCGGGAGAAAATCCCACAAACCCGCACGAGGCACGCCCTTGAAAAAGCCCCCAAACCCCCACAACCACGCCCAGGAAAAAGCCCCCAAACTCGCGCCGCATAGGCACACCTGGGGAAAAGCCCCGAAACCCGTGAGTGGCACGCCCGGGGAAAGCCCCCAAACCTGCACGAGGCACGCTCGGGAAAAAGCCCCCAAACCCACGCCACACGAGGCACACCCGGGAAAAGCCCCTCAAACCCACACCAGGCACACCCCAGGTGAAAGCCCCAAACCCGTGCCGCACGAGTCACGCCCGTGGAAAAGCTCCCAAACCCGTGCGAGGTACGCTCGGGGGAAAATCCCACAAACTCGCACGAGGCAGGTCCTGGGGAAAAGCCCCCAAACCCACGCAAGCACGCCCGGGGAAAATTTCACAAACCCGTGCCGCATGAGGCACACCTGGTTCAAAGCCCCCAAACCCGTGTGGGGCACATCCGGGGAAAGCCCCCAAACTGCACGAGACACGCCTCGGGAAAAGCCCCCAAACCCGCACCACGCGACGACTTCCGGCGAAAACTCCCCGAAATCCGCACTGCGAGAGGCACGCCCGGGGAAATGCCCCCAAACCCGCGCGAGGTACACTCGGGAGAAAATCCCACAAACCCGCACGAGGCACGCCCTTGAAAAAGCCCCCAAACCCCCACAACCACGCCCAGGAAAAAGCCCCCAAACTCGCGCCGCATAGGCACACCTGGGGAAAAGCCCCGAAACCCGTGAGTGGCACGCCCGGGGAAAGCCCCCAAACCTGCACGAGGCACGCTCGGGAAAAAGCCCCCAAACCCACGCCACACGAGGCACACCCGGGAAAAGCCCCTCAAACCCACACCAGGCACACCCCAGGTGAAAGCCCCAAACCCGTGCCGCACGAGTCACGCCCGTGGAAAAGCTCCCAAACCCGTGCGAGGTACGCTCGGGGGAAAATCCCACAAACTCGCACGAGGCAGGTCCTGGGGAAAAGCCCCCAAACCCACGCAAGCACGCCCGGGGAAAATTTCACAAACCCGTGCCGCATGAGGCACACCTGGTTCAAAGCCCCCAAACCCGTGTGGGGCACATCCGGGGAAAGCCCCCAAACTGCACGAGACACGCCTCGGGAAAAGCCCCCAAACCCGCACCACGCGACGACTTCCGGCGAAAACTCCCCGAAATCCGCACTGCGAGAGGCACGCCCGGGGAAATGCCCCCAAACCCGCGCGAGGTACACTCGGGAGAAAATCCCACAAACCCGCACGAGGCACGCCCTTGAAAAAGCCCCCAAACCCCCACAACCACGCCCAGGAAAAAGCCCCCAAACTCGCGCCGCATAGGCACACCTGGGGAAAAGCCCCGAAACCCGTGAGTGGCACGCCCGGGGAAAGCCCCCAAACCTGCACGAGGCACGCTCGGGAAAAAGCCCCCAAACCCACGCCACACGAGGCACACCCGGGAAAAGCCCCTCAAACCCACACCAGGCACACCCCAGGTGAAAGCCCCAAACCCGTGCCGCACGAGTCACGCCCGTGGAAAAGCTCCCAAACCCGTGCGAGGTACGCTCGGGGGAAAATCCCACAAACTCGCACGAGGCAGGTCCTGGGGAAAAGCCCCCAAACCCACGCAAGCACGCCCGGGGAAAATTTCACAAACCCGTGCCGCATGAGGCACACCTGGTTCAAAGCCCCCAAACCCGTGTGGGGCACATCCGGGGAAAGCCCCCAAACTGCACGAGACACGCCTCGGGAAAAGCCCCCAAACCCGCACCACGCGACGACTTCCGGCGAAAACTCCCCGAAATCCGCACTGCGAGAGGCACGCCCGGGGAAATGCCCCCAAACCCGCGCGAGGTACACTCGGGAGAAAATCCCACAAACCCGCACGAGGCACGCCCTTGAAAAAGCCCCCAAACCCCCACAACCACGCCCAGGAAAAAGCCCCCAAACTCGCGCCGCATAGGCACACCTGGGGAAAAGCCCCGAAACCCGTGAGTGGCACGCCCGGGGAAAGCCCCCAAACCTGCACGAGGCACGCTCGGGAAAAAGCCCCCAAACCCACGCCACACGAGGCACACCCGGGAAAAGCCCCTCAAACCCACACCAGGCACACCCCAGGTGAAAGCCCCAAACCCGTGCCGCACGAGTCACGCCCGTGGAAAAGCTCCCAAACCCGTGCGAGGTACGCTCGGGGGAAAATCCCACAAACTCGCACGAGGCAGGTCCTGGGGAAAAGCCCCCAAACCCACGCAAGCACGCCCGGGGAAAATTTCACAAACCCGTGCCGCATGAGGCACACCTGGTTCAAAGCCCCCAAACCCGTGTGGGGCACATCCGGGGAAAGCCCCCAAACTGCACGAGACACGCCTCGGGAAAAGCCCCCAAACCCGCACCACGCGACGACTTCCGGCGAAAACTCCCCGAAATCCGCACTGCGAGAGGCACGCCCGGGGAAATGCCCCCAAACCCGCGCGAGGTACACTCGGGAGAAAATCCCACAAACCCGCACGAGGCACGCCCTTGAAAAAGCCCCCAAACCCCCACAACCACGCCCAGGAAAAAGCCCCCAAACTCGCGCCGCATAGGCACACCTGGGGAAAAGCCCCGAAACCCGTGAGTGGCACGCCCGGGGAAAGCCCCCAAACCTGCACGAGGCACGCTCGGGAAAAAGCCCCCAAACCCACGCCACACGAGGCACACCCGGGAAAAGCCCCTCAAACCCACACCAGGCACACCCCAGGTGAAAGCCCCAAACCCGTGCCGCACGAGTCACGCCCGTGGAAAAGCTCCCAAACCCGTGCGAGGTACGCTCGGGGGAAAATCCCACAAACTCGCACGAGGCAGGTCCTGGGGAAAAGCCCCCAAACCCACGCAAGCACGCCCGGGGAAAATTTCACAAACCCGTGCCGCATGAGGCACACCTGGTTCAAAGCCCCCAAACCCGTGTGGGGCACATCCGGGGAAAGCCCCCAAACTGCACGAGACACGCCTCGGGAAAAGCCCCCAAACCCGCACCACGCGACGACTTCCGGCGAAAACTCCCCGAAATCCGCACTGCGAGAGGCACGCCCGGGGAAATGCCCCCAAACCCGCGCGAGGTACACTCGGGAGAAAATCCCACAAACCCGCACGAGGCACGCCCTTGAAAAAGCCCCCAAACCCCCACAACCACGCCCAGGAAAAAGCCCCCAAACTCGCGCCGCATAGGCACACCTGGGGAAAAGCCCCGAAACCCGTGAGTGGCACGCCCGGGGAAAGCCCCCAAACCTGCACGAGGCACGCTCGGGAAAAAGCCCCCAAACCCACGCCACACGAGGCACACCCGGGAAAAGCCCCTCAAACCCACACCAGGCACACCCCAGGTGAAAGCCCCAAACCCGTGCCGCACGAGTCACGCCCGTGGAAAAGCTCCCAAACCCGTGCGAGGTACGCTCGGGGGAAAATCCCACAAACTCGCACGAGGCAGGTCCTGGGGAAAAGCCCCCAAACCCACGCAAGCACGCCCGGGGAAAATTTCACAAACCCGTGCCGCATGAGGCACACCTGGTTCAAAGCCCCCAAACCCGTGTGGGGCACATCCGGGGAAAGCCCCCAAACTGCACGAGACACGCCTCGGGAAAAGCCCCCAAACCCGCACCACGCGACGACTTCCGGCGAAAACTCCCCGAAATCCGCACTGCGAGAGGCACGCCCGGGGAAATGCCCCCAAACCCGCGCGAGGTACACTCGGGAGAAAATCCCACAAACCCGCACGAGGCACGCCCTTGAAAAAGCCCCCAAACCCCCACAACCACGCCCAGGAAAAAGCCCCCAAACTCGCGCCGCATAGGCACACCTGGGGAAAAGCCCCGAAACCCGTGAGTGGCACGCCCGGGGAAAGCCCCCAAACCTGCACGAGGCACGCTCGGGAAAAAGCCCCCAAACCCACGCCACACGAGGCACACCCGGGAAAAGCCCCTCAAACCCACACCAGGCACACCCCAGGTGAAAGCCCCAAACCCGTGCCGCACGAGTCACGCCCGTGGAAAAGCTCCCAAACCCGTGCGAGGTACGCTCGGGGGAAAATCCCACAAACTCGCACGAGGCAGGTCCTGGGGAAAAGCCCCCAAACCCACGCAAGCACGCCCGGGGAAAATTTCACAAACCCGTGCCGCATGAGGCACACCTGGTTCAAAGCCCCCAAACCCGTGTGGGGCACATCCGGGGAAAGCCCCCAAACTGCACGAGACACGCCTCGGGAAAAGCCCCCAAACCCGCACCACGCGACGACTTCCGGCGAAAACTCCCCGAAATCCGCACTGCGAGAGGCACGCCCGGGGAAATGCCCCCAAACCCGCGCGAGGTACACTCGGGAGAAAATCCCACAAACCCGCACGAGGCACGCCCTTGAAAAAGCCCCCAAACCCCCACAACCACGCCCAGGAAAAAGCCCCCAAACTCGCGCCGCATAGGCACACCTGGGGAAAAGCCCCGAAACCCGTGAGTGGCACGCCCGGGGAAAGCCCCCAAACCTGCACGAGGCACGCTCGGGAAAAAGCCCCCAAACCCACGCCACACGAGGCACACCCGGGAAAAGCCCCTCAAACCCACACCAGGCACACCCCAGGTGAAAGCCCCAAACCCGTGCCGCACGAGTCACGCCCGTGGAAAAGCTCCCAAACCCGTGCGAGGTACGCTCGGGGGAAAATCCCACAAACTCGCACGAGGCAGGTCCTGGGGAAAAGCCCCCAAACCCACGCAAGCACGCCCGGGGAAAATTTCACAAACCCGTGCCGCATGAGGCACACCTGGTTCAAAGCCCCCAAACCCGTGTGGGGCACATCCGGGGAAAGCCCCCAAACTGCACGAGACACGCCTCGGGAAAAGCCCCCAAACCCGCACCACGCGACGACTTCCGGCGAAAACTCCCCGAAATCCGCACTGCGAGAGGCACGCCCGGGGAAATGCCCCCAAACCCGCGCGAGGTACACTCGGGAGAAAATCCCACAAACCCGCACGAGGCACGCCCTTGAAAAAGCCCCCAAACCCCCACAACCACGCCCAGGAAAAAGCCCCCAAACTCGCGCCGCATAGGCACACCTGGGGAAAAGCCCCGAAACCCGTGAGTGGCACGCCCGGGGAAAGCCCCCAAACCTGCACGAGGCACGCTCGGGAAAAAGCCCCCAAACCCACGCCACACGAGGCACACCCGGGAAAAGCCCCTCAAACCCACACCAGGCACACCCCAGGTGAAAGCCCCAAACCCGTGCCGCACGAGTCACGCCCGTGGAAAAGCTCCCAAACCCGTGCGAGGTACGCTCGGGGGAAAATCCCACAAACTCGCACGAGGCAGGTCCTGGGGAAAAGCCCCCAAACCCACGCAAGCACGCCCGGGGAAAATTTCACAAACCCGTGCCGCATGAGGCACACCTGGTTCAAAGCCCCCAAACCCGTGTGGGGCACATCCGGGGAAAGCCCCCAAACTGCACGAGACACGCCTCGGGAAAAGCCCCCAAACCCGCACCACGCGACGACTTCCGGCGAAAACTCCCCGAAATCCGCACTGCGAGAGGCACGCCCGGGGAAATGCCCCCAAACCCGCGCGAGGTACACTCGGGAGAAAATCCCACAAACCCGCACGAGGCACGCCCTTGAAAAAGCCCCCAAACCCCCACAACCACGCCCAGGAAAAAGCCCCCAAACTCGCGCCGCATAGGCACACCTGGGGAAAAGCCCCGAAACCCGTGAGTGGCACGCCCGGGGAAAGCCCCCAAACCTGCACGAGGCACGCTCGGGAAAAAGCCCCCAAACCCACGCCACACGAGGCACACCCGGGAAAAGCCCCTCAAACCCACACCAGGCACACCCCAGGTGAAAGCCCCAAACCCGTGCCGCACGAGTCACGCCCGTGGAAAAGCTCCCAAACCCGTGCGAGGTACGCTCGGGGGAAAATCCCACAAACTCGCACGAGGCAGGTCCTGGGGAAAAGCCCCCAAACCCACGCAAGCACGCCCGGGGAAAATTTCACAAACCCGTGCCGCATGAGGCACACCTGGTTCAAAGCCCCCAAACCCGTGTGGGGCACATCCGGGGAAAGCCCCCAAACTGCACGAGACACGCCTCGGGAAAAGCCCCCAAACCCGCACCACGCGACGACTTCCGGCGAAAACTCCCCGAAATCCGCACTGCGAGAGGCACGCCCGGGGAAATGCCCCCAAACCCGCGCGAGGTACACTCGGGAGAAAATCCCACAAACCCGCACGAGGCACGCCCTTGAAAAAGCCCCCAAACCCCCACAACCACGCCCAGGAAAAAGCCCCCAAACTCGCGCCGCATAGGCACACCTGGGGAAAAGCCCCGAAACCCGTGAGTGGCACGCCCGGGGAAAGCCCCCAAACCTGCACGAGGCACGCTCGGGAAAAAGCCCCCAAACCCACGCCACACGAGGCACACCCGGGAAAAGCCCCTCAAACCCACACCAGGCACACCCCAGGTGAAAGCCCCAAACCCGTGCCGCACGAGTCACGCCCGTGGAAAAGCTCCCAAACCCGTGCGAGGTACGCTCGGGGGAAAATCCCACAAACTCGCACGAGGCAGGTCCTGGGGAAAAGCCCCCAAACCCACGCAAGCACGCCCGGGGAAAATTTCACAAACCCGTGCCGCATGAGGCACACCTGGTTCAAAGCCCCCAAACCCGTGTGGGGCACATCCGGGGAAAGCCCCCAAACTGCACGAGACACGCCTCGGGAAAAGCCCCCAAACCCGCACCACGCGACGACTTCCGGCGAAAACTCCCCGAAATCCGCACTGCGAGAGGCACGCCCGGGGAAATGCCCCCAAACCCGCGCGAGGTACACTCGGGAGAAAATCCCACAAACCCGCACGAGGCACGCCCTTGAAAAAGCCCCCAAACCCCCACAACCACGCCCAGGAAAAAGCCCCCAAACTCGCGCCGCATAGGCACACCTGGGGAAAAGCCCCGAAACCCGTGAGTGGCACGCCCGGGGAAAGCCCCCAAACCTGCACGAGGCACGCTCGGGAAAAAGCCCCCAAACCCACGCCACACGAGGCACACCCGGGAAAAGCCCCTCAAACCCACACCAGGCACACCCCAGGTGAAAGCCCCAAACCCGTGCCGCACGAGTCACGCCCGTGGAAAAGCTCCCAAACCCGTGCGAGGTACGCTCGGGGGAAAATCCCACAAACTCGCACGAGGCAGGTCCTGGGGAAAAGCCCCCAAACCCACGCAAGCACGCCCGGGGAAAATTTCACAAACCCGTGCCGCATGAGGCACACCTGGTTCAAAGCCCCCAAACCCGTGTGGGGCACATCCGGGGAAAGCCCCCAAACTGCACGAGACACGCCTCGGGAAAAGCCCCCAAACCCGCACCACGCGACGACTTCCGGCGAAAACTCCCCGAAATCCGCACTGCGAGAGGCACGCCCGGGGAAATGCCCCCAAACCCGCGCGAGGTACACTCGGGAGAAAATCCCACAAACCCGCACGAGGCACGCCCTTGAAAAAGCCCCCAAACCCCCACAACCACGCCCAGGAAAAAGCCCCCAAACTCGCGCCGCATAGGCACACCTGGGGAAAAGCCCCGAAACCCGTGAGTGGCACGCCCGGGGAAAGCCCCCAAACCTGCACGAGGCACGCTCGGGAAAAAGCCCCCAAACCCACGCCACACGAGGCACACCCGGGAAAAGCCCCTCAAACCCACACCAGGCACACCCCAGGTGAAAGCCCCAAACCCGTGCCGCACGAGTCACGCCCGTGGAAAAGCTCCCAAACCCGTGCGAGGTACGCTCGGGGGAAAATCCCACAAACTCGCACGAGGCAGGTCCTGGGGAAAAGCCCCCAAACCCACGCAAGCACGCCCGGGGAAAATTTCACAAACCCGTGCCGCATGAGGCACACCTGGTTCAAAGCCCCCAAACCCGTGTGGGGCACATCCGGGGAAAGCTCCCAAACTGCACGAGACACGCCTCGAGAAAAGCCCCCAAACCCGCACCACGCGACGACTTCCGGCGAAAACTCCCCGAAATCCGCACTGCGAGAGGCACGCCCGGGGAAATGCCCCCAAACCCGCGCGAGGTACACTCGGGAGAAAATCCCACAAACCCGCACGAGGCACGCCCTTGAAAAAGCCCCCAAACCCCCACAACCACGCCCAGGAAAAAGCCCCCAAACTCGCGCCGCATAGGCACACCTGGGGAAAAGCCCCGAAACCCGTGAGTGGCACGCCCGGGGAAAGCCCCCAAACCTGCACGAGGCACGCTCGGGAAAAAGCCCCCAAACCCACGCCACACGAGGCACACCCGGGAAAAGCCCCTCAAACCCACACCAGGCACACCCCAGGTGAAAGCCCCAAACCCGTGCCGCACGAGTCACGCCCGTGGAAAAGCTCCCAAACCCGTGCGAGGTACGCTCGGGGGAAAATCCCACAAACTCGCACGAGGCAGGTCCTGGGGAAAAGCCCCCAAACCCACGCAAGCACGCCCGGGGAAAATTTCACAAACCCGTGCCGCATGAGGCACACCTGGTTCAAAGCCCCCAAACCCGTGTGGGGCACATCCGGGGAAAGCCCCCAAACTGCACGAGACACGCCTCGGGAAAAGCCCCCAAACCCGCACCACGCGACGACTTCCGGCGAAAACTCCCCGAAATCCGCACTGCGAGAGGCACGCCCGGGGAAATGCCCCCAAACCCGCGCGAGGTACACTCGGGAGAAAATCCCACAAACCCGCACGAGGCACGCCCTTGAAAAAGCCCCCAAACCCCCACAACCACGCCCAGGAAAAAGCCCCCAAACTCGCGCCGCATAGGCACACCTGGGGAAAAGCCCCGAAACCCGTGAGTGGCACGCCCGGGGAAAGCCCCCAAACCTGCACGAGGCACGCTCGGGAAAAAGCCCCCAAACCCACGCCACACGAGGCACACCCGGGAAAAGCCCCTCAAACCCACACCAGGCACACCCCAGGTGAAAGCCCCAAACCCGTGCCGCACGAGTCACGCCCGTGGAAAAGCTCCCAAACCCGTGCGAGGTACGCTCGGGGGAAAATCCCACAAACTCGCACGAGGCAGGTCCTGGGGAAAAGCCCCCAAACCCACGCAAGCACGCCCGGGGAAAATTTCACAAACCCGTGCCGCATGAGGCACACCTGGTTCAAAGCCCCCAAACCCGTGTGGGGCACATCCGGGGAAAGCCCCCAAACTGCACGAGACACGCCTCGAGAAAAGCCCCCAAACCCGCACCACGCGACGACTTCCGGCGAAAACTCCCCGAAATCCGCACTGCGAGAGGCACGCCCGGGGAAATGCCCCCAAACCCGCGCGAGGTACACTCGGGAGAAAATCCCACAAACCCGCACGAGGCACGCCCTTGAAAAAGCCCCCAAACCCCCACAACCACGCCCAGGAAAAAGCCCCCAAACTCGCGCCGCATAGGCACACCTGGGGAAAAGCCCCGAAACCCGTGAGTGGCACGCCCGGGGAAAGCCCCCAAACCTGCACGAGGCACGCTCGGGAAAAAGCCCCCAAACCCACGCCACACGAGGCACACCCGGGAAAAGCCCCTCAAACCCACACCAGGCACACCCCAGGTGAAAGCCCCAAACCCGTGCCGCACGAGTCACGCCCGTGGAAAAGCTCCCAAACCCGTGCGAGGTACGCTCGGGGGAAAATCCCACAAACTCGCACGAGGCAGGTCCTGGGGAAAAGCCCCCAAACCCACGCAAGCACGCCCGGGGAAAATTTCACAAACCCGTGCCGCATGAGGCACACCTGGTTCAAAGCCCCCAAACCCGTGTGGGGCACATCCGGGGAAAGCCCCCAAACTGCACGAGACACGCCTCGGGAAAAGCCCCCAAACCCGCACCACGCGACGACTTCCGGCGAAAACTCCCCGAAATCCGCACTGCGAGAGGCACGCCCGGGGAAATGCCCCCAAACCCGCGCGAGGTACACTCGGGAGAAAATCCCACAAACCCGCATCAGGCACGCCCTTGAAATAGCCCCCAAACCCGCACAACCACGCCCAGGAAAAAGCCTCCAAACTCGCGCCGCATAGGCACACCTGGGGAAAAGCCCCCAAACCCGTGAGAGGCACGCCCGGGGAAAGCCCCCAAACCTGCACGAGGCACGCCCGGGGAAAAGCCCCTCAAACTCACGCCAGGCACACCTCAGGTAAAAGCCCCAAACCCGTGCTGCACGAATCACGCCAGTGGAAAATCCCCCAAACCCGTGTGAGGTACGCTCAGGGGAAAATCCCACAAACTCGCACGAGGCGCGCCCTGGGGAAAAGCCCCCAAACCCGCGCAAGCACGCCTGGGGAAAAGTTCCCAAACCCGTGCCGCATGAGGCACATCTGGTTCAAAGCCCCCAAACCCGTGTGGCGCACATCCGGGGAAAGCCCCCAAACTGCACGAGGCACGCCTGGGGAAAAGCCCCCAAACCCACGCCACGCGAGGACTTCCAGCGAAAACCCCCCGAAATCCGCACTGCGAGAAGCAAGCCCGGGAAATGCCCCCAAACCCGCGTGAGGTACAATCGGGGGAAAATCCCACAAACCCACACCAGGGACGCCAGGGGAAAAGCCCCCAAACCCGCGCAACCATGCCCGGGAAAAAGCCTCCAAACCCATGCCGCACGAGGCACACCTGGGGAAAAGCCCCCAAACCCGTGCGAGGCACGCCCTGGGACACGAGGATTTTTTAAGATAAATGAAAAAAAAATTTTTGGGTTAAATACGAACTGGTGAAATATGTTTCACACTTTTTATATGTTCCGAAAATTGTAACCGAGTCCTCTAACTGTTGAAAAATTGACAAATTCCTATATTTCAAACGAATATTTTGCACACGACATAATTAAGCTAAAATTTTAAATTTCAGTGGTGGAATATGTGACTTCTTATGCCCAGGGTGGGGGGGAACGTGAAATTTTTGTTTTAAAAGATAATTGTTTGTTTATTAAAATAAATTGAAAACTATTTTTAGGTTGGTTAGGCATTGATGAAATATTACGATTTGCACTTTCTGTATCCCAAAAGCTATGATCCAAAAGGTCAATATCCTAAAAGCTATGACTGGGCCTTCCAATGCTGGAAAATTTTCAAACGAATATTCCCACCATCCGACAGCTGAAACGTTATTTTCCCACCATCCATCAGCTGAAACATTATTTTAACACGATCCGTTAGCTGAAATTTAAACTTTTAAAGAGTGAAAAGTAAAGAAAGGAAACCTTCATTCTTTTTGAAAACCAGATTCCCATATGCGCCAGCGGTGACATGCATTCTTCTAGTTATAATATTCAGTTTCCAGCTAAAATACTAAAATTTGGGTTTTATAAAAAAAAAAGAAAATCAGACATTGCACTGTTGAGTGTAAAAAATTAAAAAGGGATAGCATATTTTTTCATCCACAAATGACTCAAACATATTCGAAGGTTGTTCCGGATTAACTGTATTCAATCTAGCGAGAGTTTACAGTTATTCACAAAATAGTGCTATAATCTTCATTATTTTTCTGATATTTTATTTTCCTCAAAATAACTTTACAGATGAATTTTATACATATGTCACAAACAAATTTCTTTACATCTTTGAAAGAAAGGGTTTACACAAATATACATAAATTCAAAAAACTTGTGTCAGCATGAAAATAAGAAATTTGTCACCTAAGTTGCATTTTGAAAATGGTTGAAGTGTTTCACCCTGTATTTCACGCAATTCGGCTTATCTTAAATATATTTTATTATATGGCACAAAATGAATAGATATCGCAGGTTAAAAGAATAAATGTCCAAAGATGCTGAAATTTATTTATTATAGCATGGGAATATTTCCACACAATCTTGCACTCTTGATATAGTGACGATTTCATCTTTTCTACTGAAAGATACAAATTATATAAATAAGTTACAGTTCGACACATAAGCACAATAATAAAGTTATTATTGTAAACTGCGATATTTATACGTTTATATATTGTTTAAAAATTACTGGTAGATTGTAATTTTGATAAGATCGAAAATAGCAGAGCATTGGAGAAAAAGAAACAGTTTTAGCAGTTGAGAGGGAGAGTTAAGGGAAGTGCGAACTGGTTATAATGGTGATTCATTGTCGAGAAAACAGCTGAATATGAATAGTAAGCTGGCGTGGTAATTCATAGCAAATGATTACAAATATGTCTTTGTCATGCAATCTGTGTTTATGCGTCAATGTTTCAATAAAGTATGAAGTGAATTCATATTTATAAACGCTGGAGTCTCACATATTTATTAGGAGCATCTCAGTATTAAGTCCCTGCATCGAGTCACAACAATTATGAGAATTCTTTTTCACTATTCGCATTTTTCAATCAAAAGAAAATAGGTCAGTCACCATCGGCTATCAAAACGGGACTGTCATAGTAATCATATGATCGTGCATCGTTTCACCAGTCACTGATAGCGGCGATAAAGGTCACTAAACTGTGCTAATGATAGCACAAGTTTTCACAAAGTTTGCCAACCTACAGACGAGTTGTGATTATCACAATGTATCACAATCCACAGGATGCAACAGAGGTAATCTCCAACATCATCATCAACATCCTTAAGCAGCCATGAGCTACGGAGGTCCAACCAGACCATGCAATTTAATTCTCCAAGCAAGTCTATCCTGAGCTACATCTACTGCATCTGGCCACTGCACACCAATTCTAACAAGGTCCTGTTTTATATTGTCTGCCCACCACATCCTAGGTCTCCCCTTCTTTCTGAGGCCTTTAGGCACACTGTTCATGACCCTATTCGCCAATCTATAATTATTCATATGGGCAACATGGCCAAACCAACGGAGTCTCTCTCTGCACAATATGCTGCTTAAAGGAGGTTGCAAACTCCTTAGCCTAACCTCATCATTAGTTACAAAGTTGAACCACCTAATGCCCAAGATACTGCGTAAGCATCTGGAATCAAAAGCATCTAGTTTCCTGTTATCTTGTTTACAAAGTGTCCACGTTTCACTACCATAACTAACCCTAGAAAGAACCAAACTATTATACAGTCTAATTTTAGTCTTTAGGTGTATAGGCCTATTTCTCCACACTCTCCATAGATTCTTGAAAGTCCCGCCAGGATTCCCTATTCGTCTGTTAACCTCATGCCGCACATCACCATTAATTAAACTGTGACACCTACTCAAGACTGCAACCATTCAGATTAACTGAATCACAGACTGCCTGACCAATTTTCATCACTTTAGTTTTCTCTCTGTTTATAACCAAACCTACTCTACTACCAGTTTCATCAACAGCTCGAATGAAAGACTTCATCTCATCAACATCATTTGCCAAAAGGGCTAAATCATCAGCATCATCTAAATCATAAATTTTCGTATCTCCAGTCCATTTAAGGCCAAAATCTTTCCCTTGAAGTGAATTTTGCATAACATAATCAATAACCAAGCTAAAGAGAAAAGGAGACAAAATGCACCCTAGTCGAACACCAGAAGAAATGTAAACCAATTGCTACCAAGCTTACAAACTCTGAAACACGACTCAGTGTTATTTTAGAGTGCTTTCATTAGGTTAACTAACTTGTCAGGTATACCATATGATTTCACAATCAACCGCAAATTATGACGATCAACAGAGTCGAAAGCCGTTTTGAAATCAACGAAGCTAGCAACCAAAGGTTTCTGAAACTCTAAACATTTCTCAAGAATCTGCCTAAGTGAAAATATCTGATCAACACATCCCCTACCACTTCTGAATCCACATTGCTCATCACGCAATTGACTGTCAACCAGATTCTTAATTCTATTAAGAACAATCATGGAAAGAACTTTACCTGAATATAACTGAACTTTACCTGATTGTAAGAAAGAACTTACAATCGGAACAGATAATAGACTGATACCCCTATAGTTATTACAAGAACTGCAATCACCTTTTTTGAATATAGGGATAAAAATAGCTCTGGTAAAATCCTTAGGAACCATGCCTTTATCATAAAAGATATTCAGAATTTCAGTCATCCAAGTCGTAACCAAAACATTCCCAGCTCTAAGCATTTCCGTAGTAATTTCATCTACCCCTCGGGAATTTATGAAGTTTAAGTTTAGAAACAGCCAAAATAACTTCAGATTGTGTTATAGGGCCAACATTAAAGCCACCAATGCATCTATCATCATTGCAAACAATGGGAATAAATCTAACGACATTGTTCAGAATATCACTGAAATGCTCAGCCCACTTAGCCATGACAGAATCCTCACTTTCTATAACCTTACCTTGTTTATCCTTCAATCCCTGTATACCTGTTCGTTTTCTACCACACAAAACATTAACTATCTGGTACAGCTCTCTGCTGTTTTGCTGTCTAACTGATTCCTCAGCTTTGTCAGCCAAACCATCACGCCAAAGATTCTTATCAGTAGCTAACTGATCATTTACACGTTTATTAAGGTCTCTGTAATGCTTTCTATTAGGTCTAGTAGGGTATTGATTAAGGACATTCCTGCAGTTCCTTCTTTCTGAAATAAGCTCAAGTGCCTAATCACTTAATAAATCTGCCTCCTCTGCTCCCTTTTTCCCAAAAGAGTACTGCTAGTTTCCAAAAAAGCCTGTTTAAAATGATCCCATTCTTCCTCAACTTCAGTAGTAAGCATACCATGACTGTCATAATGACTAAGTAAACTATCATGGTAAGCTTTGGCTATAACTGGGTCTTTCAGAGCTTCAGTATTAAAAGTAGATTTTTTTAACCCTAGCACAACACTTTTTAAGTTTAAGTTGCAAGACACTTTTAACAAGTTAGTGGTCAGATCCAATTTCAGCTCCCCTATATGCCCTGGTATTTCTAACAGAACTAGCCCATTTGCTGTTAATTAATATGTAATCAATCATATTCCTACGCAGCCCATCAGGTGAAACCCATGTGTACTTATGTATGTCGCGGTGTTTGTAATAAGTGTTAGTTATTCTGAATCCATTTAGTTTACTTACCTGTAGGAGCCCATTGCCATTACAGCTACCAATACCAAATAATAGGTTGCCCATTGCCATTACAGCTACCAATACCAAAAGGGCATATTACTCCTCCCCAAAGGTCAGAATCAGTACCAACTTTGGCATTGAAGTCACCAAGAACAAGGGTAATATCTCCTTTCTTGACAGAATTCAAAATATCCTGAAGTTGTCCATAAAACCTATCCTTCTCATCCTCAACGGCATCCTCAGTGGGGGCATAACAGCAGATAACATTCAAGTCTTTAAAGCTTGTCTGAAATTTTGCTGTAAGAAACCTTTCGTTAATGCACTCATAACCTAGAAGAGCATCACTAGCGTGTCTGCTGAGAAGCAGACCCACGCCTTGGTGATGCTTATTGTCGTCCCTCCCTGAAAAGAGAAATTTAAGATTATTTTTAAGAATCTGATCTTTATCTGTCCATCTGGACAGATAAAGATCAGATTTCAAGCCGAGAATACCTAAATTATAATGGTGGAATTCTTGTGTGAGGACATCAAGAGAAAAAGCTCTGTGCAGAGTCCTCACATTCCAACTACCTATGGAGAGAAAATGGTTAGTAGGATGTTTAAAGAAACTATGTTTATTGAGAGAAGGAATGGCGACAATATCAACAGCCCCTAATCGCAGACATGGGGTAAAGACCCGTTCCCCCACCACTAAAGGCTGAAGCCATCTACACTGCAAGACTTCCTGCAATATAGAATTTGACGATGCCAGTAGAAGCAAAGGGTTCAGGTGCCTGCGATGACCTCTGCTCAGGATTATCCACCAGCTGATAAACATATCCTGTGAATCTATTCACTTGGGGCTGTCAACCCACAAAGAAACAGAAAACACAGCGGAACCTTTTCCCTCCACAGAAGCCCACCAGTGCAGCAAAATCAGGATCCATAATCAAGGTCAGAGCCATATATCTGTCGTCCAGTGGGTTTATATGGTCAGCACCCTGTGTGGTTGACCACTTCTCATCAGGCAAAAAACAAAAAGAAAAGTAGCCATAATTGTCCAGATCAGTAGGCCACATTAATCTGGCAGCCCTCCCTTTCCGTTCACTTCCACAAGAGAGTATCTCTTTTTAAAGGTACTAATGGTCTGCACCACGAGAAGGCGGGGTCGGACATTAGGTGCTAGGCCTGGCCGGTTCTATTCATCATCACAGGGGATTGGTGCATAGCTCTTCTTATAGTGACTACCTAGCTACCATTTACAGAGGCGATCAATCGACAGGATGTAACAGACTTTGCATCTTCTGGAATCGATAGTCAAGCATTATTTCCTATCCACTAGTTACCACAATCGCAGCTGAACTAGGTTCTATTTCTAATCTCACTGTGCGGTATGCAAGCAAGAGCCAATCAAATGGCCGCTGCTGAATGATAGTTGGGACGAATATCAGTAAGTGTTAGAGATTCTGGTTTCTTAAAATAGATTTTGCTGATGATTTTGAGAGCTTCATTTTGAATTTTTCTAAGTTATATGAGTTCTTTTTATTAATACCAAAAAGAGTAGAAGCACCATATTCGAGTTACGGTGGATGTAAATTTTGTAGAACATTGAGGCATAGCAGGATATATAGTTTCGAATGTACCTCAATATATAAGTTCTGTTAGAAATTGAAGCGACGGTTTTATTAATGTGCATTCCAAAGGAATGGAAACTGTAATATGGGTTTTATTAATTTTAATGTTTGTGTCATGCAGAAGTATAATACCTTTTATTTAATATTCAAATAAACTTATCTAGAGTAAATAAATATATTTACTTTCTTTTGTTAAAATTTATTATTAGAAGCAAATAAAAAAATAATTAATATACGCTAAAATTCTTTTTTTAAAACTTCCAAATAATTTCAGTCGTTTGGGTTTAGGAGTGTGCGTATTCTGTTATTGTGTGTATATACTCTGAATACATGTCTGTTTAGAACTCGCAGATCTTTCGTCATCTCCTAAACATCTGTTATATATCATGGGTTTATAACTACACCCATGATATATGATAGTAATCATGGGAAATAATTATAACTACACCCATGATAATCAATACTAATCATGGGTTTATAACTAAACCCATGATTAGTATTTTACAGGGGGGCGGTTTGGTGTGATCGTGATTATTATTAATCATCTTTCAATATTAATCAATACTATATACAATATAATCCTCCCCCACAAAGGTAATTATATTGGTCGTAATTATATAGTTAATTTTAAAGTTGATCTTATGGTGCCAAGCGCCACTCTGACAGAGGCTTTTTCACGGACGAGAAGGCGCCTCCCTTTGTACACGCTGCTTGGATTATAGCTTGCCGCCGACAGGTAAGTGGCTTTGCCCTACTAGCGGTGCCTCAAACGGACTGGTTTGCCTAAGATGCAGACTTAGCGGGCTTGTCTTCTACGATAATCCTCCTCATGGCGCCGCTCTGACAGAAAGGAAGTTGAAGTCTGGAACTTGAAACCATTCTACGGGAATTATGCAAATTCAGGCAGAACATTAGCCAAAGCAAGTAATATTAACTTTTTCGAAAGAGCAAGTTTCTTTTCCTGGACATAATATATACTATAGAGTGGAAGAAATATCAGAAAGCACAGTAGATCTCGCAGAGACAAGAAAGCAAGTTATTTCCAACGAGAACCAATGAGCTTAGTTCTTCGTCGCAGACCGTTTGTTTAGTGTAAGGCCCGTGGGCAGAGATTGCCAGCTGCTTGCGGAGTGGCGAGTGCAGCGGAGTGACGTCACAGTCCATTTGCGGCGCAGCGATCAATAAGTGGGAAGGCACTCTTACTCCAGGGTTGAGTAGTTAGATTGACAGAGGGCAGTAAAAGTTGAAATAGAGCTTAGGAACTGTCATGATAGGGCAAGGGAAGAGTTAGTTCCTCATTCTATCACGACCACTCCTAAGACGCTTCCACAGACATGGAGAGGGATAGGCACTAGATGATGCTTTAGGGTTGGGTTGTTTTATCACTGAGCGGCACTTTTTTGCACACCATGGGCTAAATGGGCAGGTCACATAGACTCCAAAGGCTCAGAGAAGGTTGGGGGAGGGGACCCACTGGAACATCTGTTGTGAGACAGATGGTAGTCTCCCGTCAAGGACATCCAGCGTATTCTTTAGCATGCACAGGGTATGGCTCTCCCGCACACGGGACCACGGCTTAAAGTCCCATCGGACGGACGGTGGCCTTTCCAAGCCCATCGGTGTCCGCTACTAACCGTGGGTAGGGTGGGGAATTTGGCTGAGATAAATCTCAACACTGATCCAGCTGGGACTCGAACCTGGGAATTACAGATTATGAGCCTGGCGATGCTTTAAGGAGTGAAATGAGAGGCGATGGGGTAAAAACAGATATAGAGTCAGTAAGACATGAAAAGGTTGAGGGATGATGGCAGTAGCAAAAATATGGATATGCCAGGTATTACAGAGAGGTAAGGAAAAGAATGGAGATGATTTTAAATTAGAGAGGATGAGGTTAGAAATGCGGTTTAGAAGGGAAGAAAGAGAAAAAAAAGGAAAAAGAGAGAGAGAGAGCATGAGAATAGAATGCTGGAACTGCAAATGAGGAATGCAGTTACTGAAAGTGATGAAGTACGAACGGTGACGGCTTCCAATAATGAAGCAGATGGGCGGCTGACTAAATATGTCAAATTGCGAAAAATAGTTATCGGAAGCCCTAGATGTCCAGAGGAGATAATAAATTTCTTTAAGATAACTGAAATATAATGTAAAAATATATGAAGTACCAACTGAATTTCAGGCAAAATAATTATTTTTTTCTTAGACAATAGATATGAAAAAACATCTTTCAAAAACTAAATGCAGATGAGTTCATGAATTGTGAAAAAGTTAAGGATGCTTTATTTAAAGAGTTTATCTCCCTCCATCTGCATATAAGAGAAAATTCGATACCTAGCCAAAGACCCGAATGAATTTTGTAATCAGTTACCTCAAGTTATTAGCTCTGATTGTGTCAGACAAATTGCTGGATAGCCTTCCTCAGGACACTCATCCTTACGTGGTACAGAAAGAGGCAAACTCCTGGGGGAATATGGACGAGATAGCAACGTGGGCAGAGATACACTCAGCAAATGTGAGAAAAGATAGAAAACAGCAAAAGAACTTGACTAAAATGAACAGATGGCCACAGAGAATAGGAGATGCCGACAGTAATAATTTCCAGTGAAGGAAGGGAGTTAGGGTAGATATTCGATTTAGTTGCACTATCTCGGATAAATTTCCTAGAAATTTCACAACGATTGGAAAGAAAATGACACAAGTGAGTATTCCAGGATCATTTGATGTGTACTTGCCCAGTCCAATCTTTGGAATCCAGTTCAAAAACTCATCATGCAAAGGTGAATTAGGTGAGGGAAGATGATTTGCAAGTGAAAAAGGAAAACAACGAGGCCATGATAGCGAGTTAAAATGCCATTAAGTGAAATTCTCATGAGGGAAAAAGGCAGTACAAGTACAAGTGGAGGAGCTTGAAGATGTAGGTAATCAACCAGAAACTCCTGAAGAAATGAATCCAGTACTACTAGCGATGCGAAACTGTTTAAAATTCAGCAGCGAATAACCCCACAGTTAAAACAGTTACTGCGGACTAATCCCAGTTAGTTCAAAGTTTGTACTGTGGACTAACTGGAGAGTATCTAATAGTACCGCTGGTATTTTTCTTGGGTGATTTCTTATACCATAAGAACAAAGTATTAAGAGATTCAGTGATCAACTGGTAATACCATCTGAAAGATGTCAAAACATTTCAGAACTAACACACGAGTCCGTATTTGGAGCAAATTTAGGTATAAAAATTAGTCAGGAGTGGTTTAGATATTCGTTTATTTGACTCTCATGCAAGGAGGATGTTAGGACGTTTTGCGGTATTATCTGAAAAATCAATGTAATGCAACAGAAGTCACAATGGGAGAATCAACAAAAATATTATTAAATATATGATTTTTATACAGATCCTGTATATATTTATTAGAAATAAATTTACCACACTTTTACCGTACGACATATATCTTGAAAAGCTTAGAAGATAAGGAGAAAAAGAAACTCAACAGATTTTTCTAGATATGCTCAAATTTTCCTCCAGAAAACAAGCAACAAAATTCACATACGACTTGACTTACTTCGGTCGCTGCATTAACTTACTGAGCGGTCTTTTGTCATGATGTAATTTCCTTTTACACTGCAAGAAGTCAACAAATTTTCTTACTGCTCCTAAATCTGAAACTATTTATAGTAAATTTCCTTCATTCAACGAAATGTTCGAGTATAGTCATCCTTAGCTACTGATAAAAAGGACTTGAGTTCGAGTGCTGGATAAGGCATGGATGTTTATGTTGTTTTTCTGCTGAGGTCCCGCCTTCCTCGCAAACCTTTTACTATGTGGTATAAACTGACAGATTTCTGTCAAACGTCTGTGGCAAGAATCTGCTTGAAGAGGTTTTTTTTATACTAAATATATCTTTAATATGAAAATCATAAAAGAGGTCAGACTCACCTTTTACAATTGCTATTTTGTAAGTGTATTGATACATGCATTCATGCTACTGCCAGAGGTGCTAACTTCAGGTACAATGTTGTGATGACTTTCAACACTATTCATTCTTATCAGCTCTGCTTCCAGATGACTATCTCCTGATATGCTATCGGTGAAAAAACCACTTTCTTGAACAAAAAGAAAAGAAAACAGAAATGATGGCATACTAATATCTTGTGCAGAATTACAAACTAAATATTTAAGAATAGTTATCAGACAAAAAGACAGAATTTAATTTAGAGCTAATGTGCCAGGCAAGAGTTGTTTAGTTATTTTTACCTCTTAGTAAATACTTATGGGCACAAATCTGACGAAATGGGTTAAGTCAGAAGAGCACAATTGGTTCAGAGCTGAGAAGAGGATTAGCTCGGGTATATCCTAACAGATAACTGTTAGGGGACCGATGGAAGCTTCCTATAAAAGTAATCTAATGTGTTCCTCCTACATCTTCCCCCCTCCTTTATTTTTTTCTAGATCCGGGTCTGTTTCAATTCAATAATAGCCAGTCCTCCGATTCTGATGGAAAAACTTTCCTCTATAGTATGCTTTATCTTATGCCCTTCCACTCCTTTTCCTTATCTTTTTAAAACAAATATATATATTTTCTATTCCGATAATGCCGAATTTTCATCTTTAGCCATTCTACATTGTTTCATTGTTGGCCCATTTAAATAGTTTCATTCTTTGCCGTTTCACATTTTTTTATTCATAGCCATTTTACATTGTTTCATTCTTAGCCACTTTGCATTGTTTCATCTTAGCTCTTTTACAGTGTTTCATTCTTAGCTCTCTTACATTGTTTCATTCTTAGCTCTCTTACATTGTTTCATTCTTAGCTCTTTTACATTATTTCCCATTCTTAGTCCCCCACCCCTTCGCCAAATGAAGAGGAAAATGTTATGGGAATCGATGGCAATGAGTTTTATGTCAAATTGGAAAGTGAGTGACCACGGTCTCTGAAAATGTCGTCCAGAAATTAAAAAACGTTGTTCTTTTTAGCCAATTTTTATCCCCGTGCCACTCTCGTGTAGTTCGAACCACAAACATTATTTTTTCTCGAAGTTTGCGTATTGCACGAACAAACAAACTTAAACAATTGCATTCAGTGACACTTCATGTTCCCAAAAGGTACTCACGAGTCTCATACCAAATCAGAAGCCACATCAGGCGTAGTAGCAGTAATTCTAAATCCGAGCAGGAAAAGTTAGGCATAGACTGCCCTCTTTATCCCACATATCAAGGAGTTTCTTTTTCAACATATTGGAGAGAGAAAAATCCTAGAAACTACTCGTAGTTTGTACAGGCCTTCTCGTACAAAGACAAGCCCCACTATGACCAGTAATATTGGTCTTAATTTCCTGGACATATGCGGTCTCCACGATCGTTATCATCAGACCTAGTTTAAAATGTCCCCTTTATACTAAGAAACGAAATTTTATAATATAATTCTACATTCCTAAATGTGGTATATTTCAATGGATCTGCGATTTATAATACTTATGATATAATTAAAAAATATCTCTCCTAAAGAACGGGGACAATGTGAAAAATGATTGTTTCTCTATATCTCCTGAACGCGAGTGCGGAAAGTAAGGAGCTGTGTGTCTAATGAAAACTTGTGACGCGGGGAGTGTCATGGGCTGTGGAAAAAATGCCCCCATGTTTTCTTTTCCCTAAAAAACGGAAATATGAAAGTCATTGTACTATATCATCGGAATGGGAGAGCCTACAGTTACGAGTTAGGTGTAAAATGAAAGCTCGTATAATGACGGTCGTAAACCATTTCGAATTTTATCCTTACTATTCAAACCTTGCTTTAATGTGGGGGGGGGGGGGGGGAGGATTTTTGTGAGAGTCGGCTTTAACGAGTCGTATACCAAATTAAAACTTGTGATATATCCAATGTTGTTATCTACCTCAAATGTGACTCTTAAATGTGCTCGATGTTTATGAGTCGTATATCAAAGTTTTGGAAGGTAGGTGTTTTAATGACTATAAAATAATATATAAATTAAAAAATTTAAAAAATACATGTTTTACAATAGGACCTTAAAAATTAGAAAATCAACCTAAAAGGATATCGATGGTGCAATCGATCCCTGAGTTCGTATTCGCTTCGAATGAATTTATCTACTCGACAACATTACCGGCAACCTATCTACCTTTGATGTGAGTGCAAACTCAGCGACTAATTGCACCATCGATATCTTTTTAAGTTTATTATCTCCTTTTTAGGGCCCTATAGGAAGATAAGTATTTTTTAATATTTCAATTTATATTTTACGTCTCTTCCTATTGCTTTTGACTTTGGCATTTGTCGGATGGTGGTTTGTGGATTTGACAAAATGTTGTTGCACCATATCTTTCGAAGGTGATGGAGAAACTTTGCGATTTATGTGTCAAATGAAAGCTTGTCACGGGGGGCTGTCATAGGCTCTAAAAAATTAATCCCGGGTGCCTTCTTCCCCCCCTTAAATGAGGGAAAATTGCAAACTGTTCTTAAGTTACATCTCCAGAACGCGAAGGCCGTAAGCTATACGTCGAATCAAAAGCTTCTGATGCGGGGAATGTCCTAGGCTACGAAAAATTGGCTCCAATGCTTTCTTCCTCTTAAAAGGGGCGTGGTGTGAATGAAAATGATTATTCCCATATATTTCCTGAACGCGAGTGCGCAAAGTAGATATGTGTTGTGACGCTGGAAGTGTTGTAACCTATAAAAAAAATTGATTACACATGCTTTCTTCCCTCCTAAAAAAAGGCGGAAAATGTGAAAATGATTGTTCTTCTATATCTCCTGAACGCGACTTCGGAAAGCAACGAGCTATGTGTATGAAAGCTTCTGACGCTGGAGTGCCGTAGGCTATGAAAAATTAATCCCCCATGCTTTCTTCCTCCAAAAAGAGGGAGGAGAAAATGATTGTTCCCATATATCTCCAGAACGCGAGTGCGGAAAGTAACGAGCTATGTGTTGAATCAAAGCTTATAATGCATGGAGTGTCGTAAGTTACGAAAAATTAACTCGCAATGACTTCATTCCTCCTAAAAAAATGGGAAACTGAAAGCCGTTCTAATCTATGAATGGAATGAAAGTGCCTACATTTACGAGTTAGGTGTGAAGTGAAAGAGCGTATAATTAACGGTTGTAACTATTTCGCCCTCACTATTCGCCTCTGGTAAAATATGGGGAGTGGATTATCGTAGGGGTCGACTTTAACGAATCGTATCTAAAATTAAAGCTTGTGACGTCTCCAGTGACGTTGGCTGCCTCAAATATAACTCCAAAAGGGGGAGAGAGTAAATGCGCTCGATGTTATGAGTCGTATATCAAAGTTTTTAAAGGTAGGTGATTTTAGTGGCAACAAAAAAATTTCAATTAAAAAATTAAAAACAAAAACTATATTCCAATAAGGCCGAAAAAAGTAGAAAATAAACCTAAAGCATATCGATGGTGCATTCAGTTACTGAATTTGCATTCGTTTCAATGAGGTTACATTTTTAAAAGGGGATTCAAACCTAGGTTTTAAATTTTTTTATAATTATACTCTTATTATTTAAATATTGCAAAGGACACAGGGGAATGATATAGTGGATGAAGACATGAGCACAGAATTAGTATATCAGAAAATATTAACTAAATTGATGAAATTAGGGAAAATTTCTGTTCTTTTAGACAAATTAATAATTGTAACACTAAGAGAATAAATAAAGAATGGATTACTGATGACATTATTTTAGCAATTAAAAACAGAGCCAATTTATGGAAAAGATATAAAAATAATATTAATAATATACAAAATTATGAATTACATAAAATAGAATGAAATAGGATAAACACCATTATAAGGAACCAAAAACGTAATTTTATTCAAATAAATTAGCAATTAATAAAGATAATAATACGAGTTTGTGGGAATTAATGATATTATTGATGATGAAAAAAAGAATGTCAATCGACGAAAATGTTCAAAGACACTTAATTAGGGTAAATACCCTAAAACAAATTTAAATAATTTTGTTAATTCTTTCGTAACAACTATTAGTGAGATGCAAACAGAATTTTCGACGATGATTTATAGCATTGAAAATTAGGAAAATTAACTTATTTGTTGACACACATTTAACTATTTTAGTATATAAAGCACTTTTTCAATCTGTAGTTAGATATGGAATAGCAGTTTATGGGACAGCCTACGAGACAGAATTAAATAAAATTAAAAGAATACATTAATCTACTAAAGGATTGTGTAATTCAGAAGTTAAAAATTTCCTTACCACAAAAGATGACATATTTAGCTTGTTCAAAATTTTACCTATTGAAAGTTTATATATGTTTGTTTGTGTAATCAATAACTTATTTAATAATACATGTAAACAAAATATTTGCCACAATAAGTTTACTAAAAAAAAAGGCTAAGGGTTTTTCAAACAACCAAAATTTTATAATAATTACAGAAAAAATTCAAAAGAATATCAAATTCCGTACATTTTAACTTGGTTCCTAGAGAAATTGTTAACTTAGGTAAAATTTGTGACGTTAAAGAAAAATTATTTCAGTGGTTGATGAAAAAGTGACGTTTTTATTCGGAATCATTTATGATTTTATTGGCTTTTCTTTTTTATTTATTTTTTTTCTCCTTCATTTTATGTCATAATATTGATTTAATCTAGATCATATCTATCAAAACCATATACATTCCCGCTGATAAGCTTCGGTTTAGTAGGATTTTTTATGTAAAACAATTATAGATAATACTTTTTGAAAATAAATTTGAATGAAAACGCGAGGGGTTAAGAGTTAGGTGTCAAATGAAAGCTCTTACAATGACGATTGTCAACTATTTCGAATTTTGCCATCGCTATTCCCCATTGATAAAATGGGGGGGGGGGGCGACTTTCCCAGGGTTCTTCCACTTTAACGAGTCATATCTCCAATTAGAGCTTGTGACGTTTCCGGTGTCATGGGCTACCTGAAATATTACTCCAAAAGGGGGTAAATGTGCTCGATGTTTATGATTAATATATCGAAGTTTTTGAAGGTAGGTATTTCTGTGGCAACAAAAAAAGTATAATTTAAAAATTTTAAAAATACCTCTCTTCCTATAGCTACCAAAAAAGGGGAAAATAGGCCTAAAGCGTAACCGTCAATGAAATCGTATTCGCTTCGCAGGAAGATAGGGCGATGATTTACTTACTCGACAAGATTACCGGCACCCACTCTTCCTTTGAAGTGAATGTGAACTCAGCGACAGATTGCACAATCGATATCTTTTAGGTTTATTTTTTTACTTTTTAGGGACCTATAGGAAAATACATATTTTTTACCTATCTCTCTATTGCTTTTGGTTTTCACATTTGTCGGTTGGTCGGTTTGTAGATTGACAAATGTTATTCCACTGTACCTTTCGAAGCGATAGAAAAACTTAATGATTTATGTGCAAAATGAAAGCTTGTGATGCGGGAAATGTCATAGGCTATCAAAAATAGACCCCCCGTGCTTTCTTCCCTCCTAAAAACGAGGAATGTGAAAATTATTGTTCGCTATATCTCCAGAACGCGAATGCCGAAAGTAACCATCAATACGTTGAATGAAAGCTTCTGACCCCGGGAATGTTGTTGGCTATGAAAAACTGACCCCTGTGCATTCTCCTCCACTAAAAAACGGGACAATGGGAAAATGATTATTCCTCTATATCTCCGAAACACGAGTGCAGAAAGTAACGAGCTGTGTTTCTAATGGAAGCTTGTGACACGGGGAGTGCGTAGGCAATGAAAAAATGCCCCCTGCTTTCGTCCCCCCTAAAAACGGAAATATGAAAGTCGTTCTACTATATCATAGAAACGCGAGGGCCTAAAGTTACGAGTTAGATGTAAAATTAAAGCTTGTATAATGACGGTCGTCAACTATTATCATACGAGCTCGATGCTTACTTTTTACATATAACTTTACTTTATTTCCATTTCCATATTCCACTTTCACTTACAGAAACATTAAAACAAAAATGTACCATCAGATTTGAATGGAAACTGCAAAAGAAATAAATATTAAATAAAATAAGACGAATAAAAAATTAAAACAAAATAAAACGGCAGAAATACAATTAACAAGTATTTCTGTGCAATCTATGAGTTATGATACAACTCTTACAGATTACAAAAACAATATTCTGCTGTAAACAAAAATCTCAGGCAATGGAAAAAAACTAAGAAATTGCATTAAAAACAACTTCAATATCATCAATATTTTCCAAATAAAATTTTGTTTTTTTCTTAAAATTACATTTATCTTTTTCTTCTTTTATACTATTTGGCAAAGAATTATATATATTTGGTGCAATAAAATTAAAATGCTTATGTATGAATTCCTTCTTTGATAAGGGTTGCGTTGTTTCCCTCTGAGCGGCACTTTTTTTGCACACCATGTGCTAAATAGCCAGGCCACATGGACCCCGAATGCTCAGAGAAGGTTGGGGGAGGGGACCCACTGGAACAGCTGTTGGGAAACAGATGGTAGCCTCCCGTCAAGGCCATCCAGCGTGTTCTTTAACGTGCACAGGGTATCACTCTCCAACACACTGGGCCACGGCTTAACGTCTCATCCGACGGACGGCGACAATTAGTGTGGCCAATGGTGTCCCCTAGTGACCGTGGCAGGGCAGGAAATTTTGCGGAGATAAATCTCAACGGAGACCCAGCTGGGACTCGAACTTGAAAACTACAGATTACGAGCCTGGCGCGCTACCGATTGAACCATCCCCCCCCCCCCCCCCTTCAAGGTTAAATGGATGTCACATAAAGGTCAAACCTTGATCTACAAGGACTAGAATTGTGAAAATTGGTCTCTGGGGTTGTTTTGGGTTGTAGATGTCAGAAACGTTACGAAATATCGATTTCGGAAAACCCTTTGAGGTCAGAGGACAAATATATATCTACCAGTGTTAGACGGCTGATAAATTGGTATCTGGGGTATTTTGAGTCGTACATGTCAAAAACTATGCCACATTTTGGATGCAATGTGCCCTTTGAGGTCAAAGGTCAGTTTTCAATATACCAGTGCTGAGGAGTTAAAAATTGTAAATACGACAATTTCTGGCAGTAGAACTCAGAAATAACAGGAATTTGCAGAACCATGTCTTGTTGAAGATCAACCTATTTAGTGCCAACTACTAAACACTTAAATGGAAACTCGCTTTGTGTGAAGTTCTCATCAGTTTAATTTAACCAGAGGCAGGTTTTTTGCGAATTTTTTCTGTATCTTATTTTAAATTTATTTCTCTGGTGTTTTTCGTGAGGTGCAGTGACTTTTCAGCTACCCTCGTTATATTTTTGTAATTAATTCCCATTATTATGAGAGTTAGTAATAAATTATTTGACACTCGTTGCCAATACCCTAGGGGGCTGCATAAATGATTCAAGAAAAATATCCAACTTTTTTTTAGAACTTTTATTTATATAAAATATTGCTTAGAACAAGTCTTTTATAAAAAAATAAATAAATACCCCATCATGGTACAAATAGATGAAAATTGGAAATTAGCAGTTTATCTTTATTTAAATTAGTATTACAAACGATTTTTTCGTTTTCAAAAATGTTTATGAAAAAAAATATTAGAAAAATAGTTGGTTAAAATCATATTCGAATTATTTATTCAACACATCAATCAGCACATATCATGTGAAATAAAATAAATAGCACCTATATTCAGTAAAATATTTTTCGACAATATGTATTTGTAGTCTCGTAAAGCTTTTTTCAAGCATTGCTAATTTTATCTGTATTCTACTTTGTGCGTGACATACTATTGGCCTGCTATTCATTAACTGGCGATTATAGACTGAAAAACAAATATTTATTCAGAGAGAGCTGGCGACTGTAGACCAAAAGAAATATATTTCTTCAGAGAGAGTTTGGTTCCTGTAAGCACTGGGTCCGGTACCGTCGCATTACCATCAAGGGGCCATCTATATATTTTAGGAAGTTTAAAATTAGAGTAATGCTGGGAGATGTAACAAGTTATAGATGTATAAAAAATACGCAAACCTAATGAATTTAAAAAAAAGTACTAAAGGTAATCATACACATTAGGAATAAGAAAATGTAAATTGATGGGTATAAGAAAATGTATATAGATCGTAATCGTCACCTATTCCGTTATTTCTTATATGACCATATTTCCAACAAATAACTTAGTTCTTAAAAGCCATGAAGCATAACAAATATAGCTCTCAAGTTGCAGCCGAAAGTAACTCAAATATATGTTATTATTTTTAAAATGCTGAATGCACAAAAAATTAATTGCATCTAGTTGTAAATATTCTTAATGCAAAGAAGAGGTATGCATTTGAATCTCTATGTCAGCAACTAAATAGCAACAACGCAGTGGCGTACCCAAAAAGGATTTGGGGTTATAACCCCTCACCTCCACTTTGGGGGGATTGAATAATGTATATTTTCTAAGAAATCCCTCAAATCAGTGTTTTAAGCACTTGAAAAACTTCCCTCATTGAACCGAAACGACAGACCCCTCCCCCCACCCAATTAAAGTTTGTGGGTAAGCCACTGTAACAGTGTATGGCAATCTAGATACTACAATAATAATATTAAGGAAAAAAATGCATTCTGAACACTGTTGATTTATGTAGGCTTAGCTTGTTAAAAATCACCTTTGATATAATATTTAAAAAATTGTGTATCTAAGACTTTATCATTAATAAAGAGATACCTGCAGAGCATTGCGATTGTTGTGTCATAGAACGGAAAATAGACTGGTTTGTCTCGCTAGGTTCCAAGAAAGAATTGGAAGCTCCACACGAGGAACTGACTGGCTGACTGTTGCCTGAAGTAGTGCTGCTAACTGAAATGGCAGAATGAGGCCTTTTGTGAACATTATCAATGCTTGGTACTCCTGTGCAATTGCGTAAACGTGGAGCTACAAGAGAGAAAAAAGATGTGACGAAATATTTTTAGCATATTATTGCTTTCAATAAGGGAAATAAAATATCATTTAAGTAACTTAAACAAGAAAAATATTTTGAAAAGTGCCAAAATCTGTTGCTCAATTTAATATAAAAGTTCATGAAGATATATTTGATATATTTGTTACACTGTATTTCGCTAATTGCACAACTAAAGTCCAAAACACATCCTGATTCGTCATTTTTTCCGACATATTAATTCCGTAAAAGATGATGGGTTGGGTCGGGTTGTTTTACCTCTGAGCGGCACTTTTTTGCACACCATGGGCTAAATGGCCAGGTCACATGGACCCCGAAGGCTCAGAGAAGGTTAGGGGAGGGGACCCATTGGAACAGCTGTTGGGAGACAGATGGTAGCCTCCCGTCAAGGCCATCCAGCGTGTTCATTAACGTGCACAGGGTATGGCTCTCCCGCACACGGGGCCACGGCTTAACGTCCCATCCGACGGACGGCGGTTTTTCCAAGCCCATCGGTGTCCCCTACTGACCGTCGGCAGGGCGGGGAATTTTGTGGAGAAAAATCTCAACGCTGACCCAGCTGGGACTCGAACCTGGGAACTACAGATTACGAGCCTGGCGCGCTACCGACTGAGCCACCCCCGCCCCATAAAAAAAAAGATGATGCGTATGAGAATTAATTTGAAGCATGCGAATTAGAGTCTGGGAGGGGGATGGATGGATTTTTTCCAACTTCCCTAATTACTGCAAATGAATATCACTGTAGCGAGCTTCATTCCTTCCTACGCAAAAAAAAAGATTTAAAATTCGAACAGGAACTAGATTGGTTTCATTAATTAATATCGCACAATGAATGTTTACTAGTGATATTCCTCATATTTCCTTTTCTTTATTGTTATCTGTATTCATAATGCAATGAATATTTCTCAGATAAGATACATTTCCAATATTAAACAGAAATTTTAATTCCATGATTTCGTGCAAATAAAACAATTCCATTCTGGTTCTTTTAGGCCATATGGTCTAAATGTCCAAACCAAAGGTTTAGAACCTGGTGAGACCCACTGTAAAGTTGTTATGCAAGAGATGAAAATTTTCTGTTAAAGCCATTCAGTGTTTTCTTTAATAGAACAGATTTCTGCTCTCCAGCCCATTGAGTCGGGGCTTATCCCAACTGATCACAGGTGACCTTTCTATGCCATCTGTTATCTATATATCAGAATCTCCTTTCTTACCGAGGGCAGAGCGGGAGATAACAAAAAACTCTCACTGTGAGCATAGTGGGAACTTGATTTTGGGACGGCATACTACAGACTGAGCAAATTATCGTCTCTCTCCTTCATGTTTAATGACATAGAAAGCAAATAACACTGTACTGTGCCAAAACAAAACAGAAAAAAAAGTTACATAGACCTGTGCTCAAACTTAAAGAATAATGTATCTCGAAAAGATGTGTAAATATAAGTATTGAGAGAGGTTGAATCAACAATATCAAATAGCCCAATATTGCAGGCACAGGGCAAAGACCCGTTTCCCCACTTCTAAAGGTTTAAACGAACAATGCTGGTAAGAACTTCAAGCCCCACCTTTTCAGTGGGCCTTTTCAAGAACCAGAATAAAAGTAGAAACTGACCTGCCTAAGACACATTATTCCAGAGTAGGTTGGCGATGCCTTTGGAAGTTAAGGTACTTGCTCAGTAATAAGAAGTAATTATTAAGGCCTCTGATCAAGATTATCCACTATCTGATATAAGGTAACCTGTACATCTGTTCACTTAAGCCTGGCAAACCACAGGCAAACAGAAAACAGGACAGTATGTTTTTTCTCAACAGAGGCCCACGTTATAGATCCAGGATCCGTAATCAAGCTCAAAGCTATAAACCACTCCAGTGAGTATAAATGGTCAACACCAGGACCCTGTGAAGGTGACCACTCCTCAGCAGACAGGGAAAAAAAAAGAAAATGTTACTATAGATAACCAGATAAGGAGTCTACACTGATCTGGAAGTCCTCTCGTTCTGTTCCCTTTCAGAACACAGGCAAAGACAGGATCAGACTTTAGATGCTAGACTTAGCCGGATCTGTGCATGATCACAGGAATTGGTGCACAGCTATTCTTCCAGTGTATGCCCAGCTACCATTTTCAAACCCATTTACAGATTGCTACATTTCAATAAAATTTATTTACACAAAAATGAAATGAATAATGTTCCATTCACCTGGACATAAATTAAAAGAAAACATACATTTATAAATCAATCAATCAAACTTTACAAATAATAGAAAATCTTCCCATTGAAACGATTTTAGTAATTATAAAATTTCATTTGTAGATAATGTAAAGCATCGTTTCCCAAAGTGTGGTTCGCTACAAGCTCTTAGAAACTAGCTCTTAGAAAACATACAAATAGTCTTATGATCCTAATATTGTCGCGCAACATTCATGAAAGCGGTTAGATGCGACTGCTCCCCATTGAATATTTTATATTTCTATCTCAAATTTTTCTTCTTAGTTATTTAAAAGCTATAAAGTGCACACGTAATAAATTACGTATTGTTTTAATATAACTATAGAGTGAAAATATATTTAAAAATTTATTTTTATATATTGTTTATATTTTTGGGCTGCAAAAAGGTTACCGAAAAAAAAAACGATCCGCAGCTACATAAAGAGTGGGATATCCCGAAATAAGTTATTTAGATGTATATTTTGACACTTGTACAGGAATACCCATATACAAGTGCTATATGGTAATGTACAATTTAGGCGCAATAAAATTATATTGTTCACGGTAATCACGACTAAAGAAACGCGTTTTACTTTGCACAGCATTACAAGGATCAGTATTAAACTATGGGAAAACTTTGAGGAACAACTAATACGCCAAATATATAGGCGATGGAAATTTTTCAATCAGCAATAGGAAAAATTTAATTATCCAAACTAAAAATATTGAGACAAAACAAGGAAGAGATATTTAAATCTTTAGATATTTTGTTCTACAATTATATGCGCAAAAATAACATAGTAGTAAATAATAATTTTGAAAATACATGCAAAATAAAGATAGACCACGAAAAAATCTCCGAAAAGTATTAGCTAAAGTTAAAATTTATTAGGCAAATATTCAAATTAGTATAAAATCCTGCATGTTACAATTCAATAAACATAAAATATTTTTTCCAGAATAGTTTGCCTATCAGAAAGAAAATTCTACAGATTATACAATTGTTGAAATCAATGACAATATAGTTCATATGTTGGAATTAAATAAATGTGGAATTGCTTTATATTTAGATCTTTCAAAGGCATTTGATTGCATACATCATGAAATATTGCTCACAAAATTGAGTACTTATGGAATTAGAGGGATGTTGCTGAGGGTGGATATCTAATTATTTATATAGAAGACCTTCCATTACTAAAATTAATTGTGTTCTTTTTACATAAGGTATTCAAGTATAGGTGTACCACACAGATCTATTTTAGGTCCACTGTTTTCCATTGTTTATATAAATGACATAATATCAAGAGAGGAAAAACTAAACTGCTAATATATGGAGATGATATAAATTTTGTGTTCTTTGATGATGAGTCAAATTCATTGAATATACAGATGAATTCTACTTCATACAATATTACTAACTAGTTATCATATAATAATTTATGTTTAAATAAGAGCAAACTAAATATATGTTGTTTTAAAATGTAAACAGGAGGACTGATTACAGTCAGATTCAAGTTCTATTACAAAGTAAACAGATAAGGTAATATCAGGAAATACAATTTTAAGGAATTTGGATAGACAATAATTTAAATTGGAACTTTCGCATAGAGGATCTAAAATTTAGCTTATCCAAAATTATTGGACTACTGAGTAAAATCAAACATATGATAAGTTAAGATGTCACATTGAGTTCATATTACTCTTTTGTATACTCTATTCTGACCAATGTTCTTCAAGTATGGGGCAAAAAAGTGAACAGAATTTAAATGCAATATTCGTATTGCAAAAACTAATTCTTAGATATATTTTAGATTTCCCATGAGGACAATCGGTGCAACACTTGTTTTCTAGTATTGGTATTTTGAATATTTATAAAACTTATGAATTTTCAATAGGGATTTTTGTATTTAAAATCTATAACAATAGTTTAAGATCATCAACATTTCATGATTTGCTAAAGTGCAATAAGGATGCCCATGACTTAATGCTAGAAATACTAATGCCTTGCAGTGTCCTTTGTTTAAAAAATCAATTGGCTAAAGATCATTTACTTACATTGGAATAAAAATTTGGATGAAAATACCCTCACCATTGGCATCCATTGTTGATTTTAAATTATTCCAAAAATTATATAGGGAACATTTATTGTGTTTACAATAGTACTTTTTTGTTTTATGTTTCCTGCTTCTTCTTGGTATTGCATGGGGATTTGACATAGGTAACTAATGGTGTAAAGTGTAGAGTTGCTTGAATTTAAATATTATGTACTGTTATTGACAATTGTATATACTGAGATTTGCCTTGTGGTTGTAAGCAGTCTATTTCAGTATACTTTGCTAATGTGTTTGGATATCTTTTCATGACATACATTTTGAGTGTATTTCTGAATTCTTGGTGCTTCCCACTGGAGGTAAGGGTCAACTTATTGTTACCAAGTGAAACTTCACGACGTTCACATTTCGCCTCCAAAAATTTCAAATATGAAACATAAATACATCATTTGCAATATTTGTTTAAAATTTCGAAAATTTCAATTCTTTACACAGTTAGAGGGTGCATTTATATCGTTTGGGATTTTCGGAAAGTGCAAATTGTAATATTTCATTAATACTTATCCAACCCAAAAAGTTTTCAATTTATCTGTAAAAACAACAATTTTCGCTTAAAACGCAAAACATTGATTTTGCTTACCCACTATGGGGGTAAAGGTGAAAATCACTGTTGCCAATGCAAACTTAATGATATTCATATTTCACAACCGAAATATTAAAAATTTTAGCTTGCAATATTAGTTTGAAAATTCCACCATTGGAGAGCAAGTTATAATTATAGGACGACTCCAAAACTTCAAATCACTATTTCGTCAATACTTATCAAACCCGAAAAGAATTTTTAACTTATCTCTAAAAGCAAACACGTTCGATGTCTTCAAACCGACAGACAGGCAGAAGACAAAGGGAAAACATCAGCTCGTTTTTTCAGAAAACGAGCTAAATTTTAACAAACGTACAATTTCTTTTTTACACTTACCCTTATATAATTGCTGCAAGCTTATTGATCTGTCGTTTATTTGGTCTTGACTGGGTTTGATGTCTAAGCATGGTTTATTTCCGATTCCCATCGAAGACATTTCTGCCTGTCGCAGCTCTGTAAAACACAGATAAAAAAATTTATACAAATTAAAATTTCGAAATAAACTGTTGAAGAAAGTAAAATTTTTGATACTACGTTTCTTTGAGTTTCATTCAGTTTAAATAAATGTAAAATCAGAAACTTAACTTAAATGAGAAGAAAAAGGTTCTGGTAAAAATCGCTGACATATCATTGTAACCCTTTAAAAGATTTTACATCTAAAGATTTATTTCCATCAATCATTTTATTCTATCAAACAATACAATGTATCATATATTAGGAAAAATTAACCCAAGAGCATCTATGCCCTTAAATGCTAATGTGTTAAAAATAAATAATTTAATAGTCATCAACCATATTTCACATTACTATGAGTACAAGTGTGAGTAAAAAGGTTACTCGCACTTTATTTCTTAAGCTTAATAAAATAAGAATACATTACTTGAAGGCACATAATTTTTCAACATAACCTTGCTTCTCAACACATTTGCTCCAGCACATTTTAAGCTTTTGTATGGCAACTGAGAAAAAAAAACGGTTTTCAGTTGTGCAACCAATCTGATAGGAGTCGTTTCCTGCAGCTTTTAGGTGTTGACAAAAATGATGACCTTTTATTTCATCTTACAGAATGCATGTCGACACACCTCTTTCAGTTTTTGAAAGACGCTGTCTTCCATCGCATCTGAGTTTTCCTCTTGGTTGGGAGTTATCTGAAATTTACCTCTTTCTTTAAAGAAGTAATACTTTTCTACTCTCTGATCTGCCCCACTCACTGCCCTGGTTCACTTCTGTCACTTGTTAGCTGATTATATCTCCTTCACTGTAATTACTTGTGGCCTTCTATATACCGCTAACCAGATATAGTCTTGCTCTACTTCCCACCTCATTTTAATGCAATACAAAGGGGATTAGCAGCCATCTCCTAGCCTATGTTTGCTTCTGTTGAACACATTTTCCACTCCCCTCTTGCAGCTGTCTCTCATACAATAGGATTAATCCAGTGCCACTCCATCCTGATCCAATCTACCCTTTCTCTAATCCAACTGGCTGGGCTCTCTTCCCTTTCCACCTAATAACAAAGTACTGATGCTAATTGCCCTCCCCCCACTCACACTACCACAGCGGACCCATTCCTCCAAGACAAAACTTATCTGAATAAATTACAATAGAAAATGAAAACAAAAGAGGTCCTTTCAAATAAACTAAAAAAGGCAATATCAGTCAAGTGTAATAATTTCAAGACCTAAATAACTCATTATAGAACTGCAAATAGAAAAAATATATCTATTTAGAACCATTAGTCAAATCAACAGCAGGAATTGTACTGTAACTCATTTCAATTTCAACAAATAAAATAGGTGTTAGGACAGAATTACACTGGAAAAAGTTACACGGAATAAAATTACACAGCAAAAATTACATTTTTCATTTCATCATCCTCAAGCAGCCATGGACTACGGAGGTCCAACCAGACACACAGTTTAATTCTCCAAGCATATCTGTCCTGAGCTACATCTGCTGCATCTGGCCACTGCACACTAATTCTAACAAGGCCCTGTTGGACATTGTCTGCCCACCGCATCCGAGGTCTCCCCCTCCTTCTGAGGCCTTTTGGCACACTGTTCATAACCCTATTCGCCAATCTATAATTATTCATACGGGCAACATGGCCAAACCAACGGAGTCTCTCTCTGCACAATATGCTGCTTGAAGGAGGTTGCTGACTCCTTTCCTAACCTCATCATTAGTTACAAAGTTGAACCACCTAATGCCCAAGATAGTGCGTAAGCATCTGGAATCAAAAGCATCTAGTTTCCTGTTATCTTGTTTACAAAGTGTCCAAGTTTCACTACCATAACTAAACCCTAGAAAGAACCAAACTATTATACAGTCTAATTTTAGTCTTTAGGTGCATACGCCTATTTCTCCACACTCTCCACAGATTCTTAAAAGTCCCGCCAGGATTCCCTATTCGTCTGTTAATCTCATGCCGCAAATCACCATTAATTAAACTGTGACACCTACTCAAGACTGCAACCATTCAGATTAACTGAATCACAGCCTGCCTGACCAATTTTCATCACTTTAGTTTTCTCTCTGTTTATAACCAAACCTACTCTACTACCAGTCTCATCAACAGCCCTAATGACAGAGTTCATCTCATCAACATCATTTGCCAAAAGGGCTAAAACATCAGCATAATCTAAATCAGAAATTTTCGTATCTCCAGTCCATTTAATGCCAAAATCTTTCCCTTGAAGTGAATTTCGCATAACATAATCAATAACCAAAGCTAAAGAGAAAAGGTGACAAAATGCACCCTTGTCGAACACCAGAAGTAATGCTAAACCAATTACTACAAGCCTTACCAACTCTCACACACGACTCAGTTTTATTATACAGAGCTTTCATTATGTTAACCAATTAGTCTGGTATACCTTATGATCTCACAATCAACCACAAATTATGACGATCAACAGAGTGAAAAGCCTTTTTCAAATCAACAAAGCTAGCAACCAAAGGTTTCTGAAACTCTAAACATTTCTGAAGAATCTGCCTGAGTGAAAATATCTCATCTACACATCCCCTACCACTTCTGAATCCACATTGCTCATCACGCAATTGCCTGTCAACCAGATTCTTAATTCTATTAAGCACGATCATGTAAAGAACTTTCCCTGGAACAGAGAGTGCGCTGATACCCCTATAGTTATCACAAGAACTGCGATCACCTTTTTTTGAAAATAGGGATAATAATAGCTCTGGTAAAATCTTTGGGAACCATGTCTTTATCATAAAAGTTATTCAAAATTTCAGTCATCCAAGTGGTAACCGAAACATTCCCAGCCTTGAGCATTTCTGTAGTAATTTCATCTACCCCTAGGGATTTATGAAGTTTAAGTTTAGAAATAGCAAAAATAACTTCAGATTGTGTTATAGAACCAACATTAAAGCCCCCAATACATTTAAGATCACTACAAACAATGGGAGTAGAACTAACCACATTGTTTAGAACATCACTGAAATGCTCAGCCCACCTAGCCATGACAGAATCCTCCACTTCTATAACCTTACCTTATTTATCCTTCAATCCTTGTATGCCTGTCCATTTTCTACCACATAAAATATTAACTATTTGGTACAGCTCTCTGCTGTTGTGTTGTCTAACTGCTTCCTCAGCTTTGTCAGCCAAGCCATCAAGCCAAAGATTCTTATCAATAGCTAACTGATCCTTTACACGTTTATTAAGCTTTCTGTAATCCTTTCTATTAGGACTAGAAGGCTACTGATTAAGGACATTCCTGCAGTTCCTTCTTTCTGAAATAAGCTCAAGTGCCTAATCACTTAATATATCTTCCCCCTCTGATCCCTTTTTCCTGAAAGAGTACTGTTAGTTTCCAAAAAAGCCTGTTTAAAACGGCCCCATTCTTCCTCAACTTCAGTACTAAGCAAACCATGACTGTCATAATGACTAAGTAACCTATCATGGTAAGCTTTAGCTATAACTGGGTCTTTCATAGCTTCAGTATTAAAGGTAAATTTTTTAACTTTAGCCCAACACTTTTTAAGTTTAAGTTGCAAGACACTTTTTACAAGGAAATGGACAGATCCAATTTCAGCTCCCCTATATGACCTGGTATTCCTAACAGAACTAGCCCATTTGCTGTTAATTAATATGTAATCAATCATATTCTTATGCAGCCCATCAGGTGAAACCCGTGTGTACTTATGTATGTCGCGATGTTTGTAATATGTGTTAGTTATTCTGAAACCATTGAGTTTACTTACCTGTAGGAGACGTTGCCCATTGCCATTGCAGCTACCAATACCAAAAGGGCCTATCACCCCTCCCCAAAGGTTAGACTCAGTAACAACTTTGGCATTGAAGTCACCTAGAACAAGGGTAATATCTCCTTTTTTGACAGAATTCAAAATATCCTGAAGTTGTTCATAAAACCTATCCTTCTCATCCTCATCGGCATCCTCAGTGGGGGCATAACAGCAGAAAACATTCAAATCTTTAATGCTTGTCTGAAATTTTGCTGTAAGAAACCTTTCATTAATGCACTCATATCCTAGAAGAGCATCACTAGCATGTCTGCTGAGAAGCAGACCCACGCCTTGGTGATGCTTTCCATCCTCCCTCCCTCTAGAGAGAAATTTAAAGTTATTTTTAAGTATCTCAACTTTACCTGTCCATCTAGTCTCTTGCAAGCCGAGAATACACAAGGAAGAAATTACACGAAGAAAAAATTACACAAGGAAGAAATTACACGAAGAAAAAATTACACAATTCCGAAATTACACATAGTACAAAATTTGTAGCCTCCGTTGGCAAATTCGTTATTTTGTAACTATTCAGTTTAACCCAGAGACACGGCCGGATGAAGGCCAACTGATTGACTATTGAGCTGCAGAAGCAATTTTCAAAGCCATAAAACCCGAGTAGTTAGCATGCTTTGCTTCGGCACAAGGGGATCCATGTTCGAGCTGCGGATAACGGATGGGCGTTTCTTTTCATGTATTGTCTTTCTACTATTAGCTATTCAAGAGTAATTTATTTATATTATTTTATTAACATTCAATGAACTTCAATGTTTTAAAATAAGAACAATAGGGAAATGTAATAGCCAACATAGAAAAAAAAAATTCAAAAAAGAAATAGTCTAATTAAATATTAGTTTACCTCTATTTCTTACTGCCTGTTTCCATAACAGCTTCGAAATATCTTGTATCCATGCCTGCTTAACTTCCGGACAAAGAGCTTGTAAGATGTACGTATCATGAACCTTGCATTTTCTGAACCAAATTTCAAATTTTGTAGGGCTCTCTCCAATCATTTCTGTCAGGCCAATATCACATGTCTGAAAACCAAAACTGTTAATAAACTAGCATTTAAAATTATATTGGGAATTGCAAAATTTCAGAAAGAAGTTACAAAGCCAAAATATTATTGTTTCAGCAATGAATACAAATTGATTATTTTTATTAAATCATTGTTATTAATTTCACATATTCTTTTGTGATAAGCCAAACACACTAAAGTGGAAGTAACAGAGACGTCAATTACCGTTACTTTAACATACAAAAATGCCTCCAGCAAATTTTCTGCAAAACAAAACGCTGTCAGCAGAAAAGCAATCTATGAGAAACATAGCCAGCCAACATGTCCCCTACATAAAACTCATGTGCATTACATCGAAAACAAAGATGCCGACTGAATATAACGCCACACAACAATTTGCTTCAATGAATGACATCTTGTTACCTATCTTCCTATTGCTTTTCGCTTGATTATGTGGATAGGTTAAAATAGTTGGTTCACCCTATCTTCGCGGCCTCAGTTGGTAGCCTTCTAGTTCCACCTAACGCACTTGTTCCCAGGTTCAACTGCCAACTAAGCCAACGTGGAGATTTTTCTCTGCTAATCCCCTGCACATGGATCCACGGCTTAACCGTGGACCCATGTGCAGGAGAGCTATATCCTGTCCACATTACAGAACAAGTTAAACGGTGTTGACAACAGACTTCTATCTATCTCTTGAGTTGTCCATTGGGTCTTCTTCCCCAATATTCTTTTCATTCTAAGGGTCCTTGTGACGTGGGCATTTATTGCACTCCTTGTACATAAATGGTGCTCAGAGGAAAAACACGTAGCATACCCAATTAACCTGTAGTCGATCACAACGAATTGAGCAGAAAATGAAAACTTGGGACATGGAGAGTATTCTCAAAATATGTCTTCTCATTTTGCTTCCCACCCTAAAAGGGGGAGGAAAATATAGTGAGGGTGGTAGTAATGAGTTTTCATTTGACCTGTAACTCATTATAATGGATTCTGTTAAATTTCAGTAGCCTCCCGAAGCGAAGGCAAAATTTGTAATGTCTTAAGATACTGTTGCACTTTGATTGCCATCATTCTGCAATTTGAGAGCAGTGTATGGTTCCCTGAACTAGATCGTTGCCATTCTTACCCTCCCTTGTTACACATAGCGTTTTTTGTAGTTCGTAATCACATAGTCTTCCGAAACATCAACAAGTGCACCTGCAAATTTTAATTGTCAACAACAACCAAAGATAAATTGTTGTAAGGAAGTTAAGACAAGCTTATGAGAGCAAAATAAAGGGATATCAACATTTTGGGGGAGATAAGGTAGATTTAATGAGAAGAAAATAATGGAGTTTAGCAATATCGCTAAATAATAAAATAAAATACCTCCTCAAATAGCTGCTTCCCACAGAGTTCTGACAGGAGCCTATCAGTTTAATACGCCACTGTAGAAAGTCTATGAGGATGGCGCGACTTCAGCATAGAGACAACACAAACATCCATGCCTTAAGTGAGGCTCGAATCCGGATCCCTTTGATCAGTAGCCAAACAGCGAGTTGCTAAAGTTAGACAAGCAAAGCTGAGCAGAATACAATGGCCTCAAGCACACGCATTACAGCCTGAATGGATTCATTAGTTTATGACTCTCAAAATGAGTTGCCCTGCAACCCAAGTGTAGGCTTGGAAAAGCAGTATCAAAATATGCACAGGTGCATGGGAAAAAAACCCTCATTCACCTGATATATTCCATGACTATGTCAACAACGAGGAGAAATCGAGCCGTCGTGATTAGAGTAAGGTCGTGTCGGTATTCATCCACAATTTCGAGCAAAAGGACCAGCAGCGATTTAGTCATCAAATGTAGGTACTTAACTGTCAACCCCAGATGCAAGGATTCCCTCCTTAAGTCTGGGCAGGCCTTCCTGAGAAGTATTTGGCCACATACAGTGAGAAGTACCCTCATTCCTTGTAAACTAAAGTCCTCAGTAATGCAGCAGTTACTGACTTTTTTGGTGAATTCTGAGAATAGTAGAATCTTGATAAACCATAGGGTCTGCCTGGAAACTTGGCTTCTTCCTCCCTCAGACACGCCTTTTGTAGCTGTGACTCTCCCTCTAATCATCACAGAGTAGTCACTCTGCGACATTAGAAGGCCGTCGCAGCGCCACAGTTTGGGTGAGACAATAGCTTCTCTCCTGTCCCCTGTCAGCTTGCGCTGATTTGTGTGAAGCTAAATGGAAAAAGTATGGAAGAATGGATTTGTTTCTTTCACCCACAATGGTTAGTGTCAAGGACTAGAACTATTCAACATAAGAAACACGGTGGGTCGAGCTCGAGATAACAAGGTTGCCAAAAACAGTGAGAAAGAAGGGACAGTGCATTACTCAGTGGACTATTTTGAGTCATAGCCTGGAAACCAGAGGAGTTGGAGATGTCTTCTCTAGTGTTCGTTGTGTTGGGTTGTTTTACCTCTGAGCGACACTTTTTTGCACACCATGGGCTAAATGGCCAGGTCACATGGACCCCGAAGGCTCAGAGAAAGTTGGGGGGGAGGGGACCCACTGGAACAGCTGTTGGGAGACAGATGGCAGCCTCCCATCAAGGCCATCCAGCGTGTTCTTTAACGTGCACAGGGTATGGCTCTCCGCAAACGGGGCCACGGCTGAACGTCTCATCCGACGGACGGCGGCCTTTCCAAACCCATCGGTGTCCCCTACTGACTGTGGGCAGGCGGGGAATTTTGCGGAGATAAAACTCAACGGTGACCCAGCTGGGACTCGAACCCGGGAACTGCAGATTACGAGCCTGGCGCGCTATTGACTGAGCACCCCCGCCCCTTTCTGCAGTGACTCATATCCTGTGGAAGTGGATACTCAGTAGACGTCATTTTCTCTAATGCGTTGCGCTCCTTAATCTGTAAATAAACTAGACTTGTTAGAGTAAATTGCGACGGAATGGAATATAATTTGTTGTCTTTTTCTCATTTAATAAATTGTCCATCAATCATCCGTAGTGCAAAAATTGTTACTTAATTGTTACTGAAAAGTTAACAAATGTTAACCTATTATTATTTAAAGGTAAAATAAATTCATCGTTATTATTTTAAACTTACTTGTCAGATTTATATCATAATTTCAGAATGCAATTCTTTGCCCAGAGAAAGGAGTCTTGTGGGACTAAGTGACCAGCTATCCAAAAGAAGGGTGGGAGAGGGCATTAGATTGCTACAGCACCGACGCTTATCCCGTGAGACACCGGAGCTCCTTGCATTTTGGTGGCAGGAAGTGATCTCCGAGGGAAAAGGGGGATGTGGCAGGAAACCACATTTTGTGTAAGAGCCAATCAAATACACCACGTTGCTCCTAACTGTTAGCTGAGGCATTCGACCTTGACTGTCTCTTGAGTGGAAATCACCATTTCGGATCGTAACAACACTCTAGTAATATAACTTTAATCTTTAGAAGCAGTAGTTTACTGATTAAATGTATCTTTTCACTTATTTTCATCATTTATGCCCATGTTACTTGTGGGATTTAATTGCGTGCAGGAAAGGTGGAGTTCAGTCTCAATCTCACTGGGTTGACTCTTTAGGCGAGCTCTTTACAGCAGCTATAAATTCTTGGTGAGCGGTATAGAGCTATACGACGCTAAACCATTTTCGACCACATCTTGGCCTAGAGTCCCACGTGACACAACATCTCGGAGCGTGTGGCAATACTCCCCAGGTCACAAGCTTTCATTTGACACATATATTTAATATTTATTTATGTATATAAATTTATTTATTTCAAAAATAAGAGGAGATAACCTATAAATTGAATCGGGTTTGTCTTGGTTTGTCATACAACATAAAAAAACGCAAAACCATGCCATTCCGGGACACGAACCTAGGCCCCGCAGCTGCAGTGTCCCAGAGAGTCAAAGCCACAGCACCACCAAGGCAGCATATGGTAAAACTGTTTCTTCAACCCATCCGTTTTTTTATTTTATTTAAAATGCAGATAAGAGTAGTTTTTATTTAATGTTTTTCTTTCAACATGAAAGAAAAAACATTTAATAAAAACTACTCTTATCGACTTCAATGTGATTATGACATTGAATGGAACTTCAATTCTCATTGAAGTTCCATTCAATGTCATAATCACATTGTTTCAGCGTCGTTATTTTTCAGGTATCGTGATTATGCTGATGGCATTTAATCTAGTGTCAACATTTTTGTACTGTCGGCGTATTGGTGAAAAGCGTTTTGCTGTGACGGTGGAGATGGTTTTTGCTCACGATGTAATATTGCGACGTCATTTATATTCACGGCATTTTATGGTTTACGGCGATATGTCCCGACAGCATTTATGTCGATGCCGTTTTCCGGAGGTATTGGGTCGTTATTAGCAGTAGTTTTACTTCACATAACATTTTACAGTATAAAAAATAGATTTTGAAATCCCATAAGAGGATATTCGTTTGTGAGATCTTCATACGCAGCCCAACAATGAAAATTCCCTCTGACCTACTGCAGCAATTCTACCATAGAATACCTGCAGCATATTCTACCATATAATAATAACTCAAAATTCCACTTCCCTATTGAAACAACTTTATTACATAAAATAATCTAAAAAAGAAACAATAATTAAAAGCCAGGTCTGTAAATCCCTTCTAAGCATAGTAAACCTAAACAGCTATCAAAACATTGGTGGTCGATGTGTATAACTGAAAATTAAACACTTCCTATGACTTATTAAAGGCATTCTCAATCTCTCCTAGGAACCATTACTACTACAAGAAATTACCTAGTAGAACTTAACCTCTTCCTTTTCAATATGCTTATATTCAAAAATAAACGGTACCACTTTAGTATTGCTATTGGAGTTAGATAAGGGTGCGTTTTGTCCCCATTTCACTGTAATTTGGTTATTGATTATCTATGTGAAATTCTTTGCAAGGCAATAATTTTGGCTATAAATGATCTAGAGATTTCAAAATTTCTGATTTACATTCTGCAGATAATTTGGCCCTATTGGCAAATGATGTTAATGAGATGAATTTTTTCGTTAGGGCTGTTCATGAGAATCGTAATATAGTAGGTTTGGTGGTAAAGAGAGAAAACCTAAAGTGATGAAAATTGGTGAGACAGATAATACTTGAATTGCTTTAAATACCTGCACTGTTGAGGAAGTGTCTCAGTTTAATTATCTTGGGAGCTAGGTAATAAAAGTTTAGTTACGGTAGTGAAACGTGGACCTTTTGTAAGCAGGATAACAAGAAACTTGATGCCGTTGATTCTAGATGCCTAGGCTGTATCTTGGGCATTAGGTGGTTTGACTTTGTAAGTAATGATGAGGTTAGAAGAAGAAGTCATCAACCTACATTGAGTAGCACATTTTGCAGAGAGAGACTGCATTGATTTGGCCATGTTGCCGTATGCATAGCTGCAGATTAGCAAACAGGATTAAGAACCGTGTGCCTAAGAGTTCGAGAAAAAGAGGGTGATCAAGGATGCGATGGGCAGACAATGTCAAAGAGAACCTTGCTAGAATTGCCATAGAGTGGCCAAATGCAGCAGCAGTAGCTCAGATCAGACATGTCTGGAGAGAAAAATTACACAGTCTGGTTGAACCTCCATAGCCCATGGCTGCAAGATTTTCTATGTATGTATATATGTATGAGAAAAGAATCTTACTAATGATTCTGTTTGTAATTGTTATAAACCAGAACACGTAAATAATATAAAATATCTAGGTAGAAATATTGATAAACGTTTTAGATAGAATATGCACATCTCTGAAATATGTGAATATCTCAGATTATCTGCTGTTAAAATTTAAAGATTAAGATATATATTTAATATTAAAACTTGCATTTTATTCTATAAATCTGAATATGAATCAATTTTGGCATAAATGTTCATGATACAACAAACCTAACAAATATAAAGGAAGTTTAAAATCTTCAATCTACAAGAGGCAAAATAATAATACCTATAAAACTTAGACAAAATTATACGATTTTAAGAGACAGATTGTATTACTTGAACTTGTTATCATACAGAAACTTACGTATTTATTACATAATCTTAAAACGTTATTTTGATAATATGTTAAAAAGAAAATAGATCATAGTAAAAATAAAATATTAGAAGCTAAATATTTTTACAAACTACCTAAATATAAAAACAATTATGCAAGATGTATCAGTGAGTATAAAATACCATACACTTTAAATTTAATTCCAAGAGAAATTATAAATGTTAACAGCTATAATAGATTAAAAACAACTTTAAAATATTACCTTAAATAAATATTATGACTATGATAAATTTTGTATAATTCGTGGACTATTTTTGCATTTTACACTTTGTCTTATTTTAATTTCCCATATTCTTAATACGACTAATATATACTTAATATTTGCTTGCAGCGAATATAGGGCAGTTACATTCGCGGTATATTCATTTGCAGCGAATATGGGGCGGTTACACTTTGTAATTATCAGGTTGCAGCGAATAATGGGACGGTTAATATAAGGTAGATTATCGCGAAAACGGAGCGTTTACTCTACGTATTAACTTAATCTGATATAAAAAGGAAAAAAAAAGATGTTAAGAAATCATCGACAACAAGAATTTAAAGGCTTACCTTCATGCTATACTTATACTGATATATTTCGTGACCTTTATTTTCGTGATCTCGACGAGTTTTACTAAATAAAATTAAGTCTTCGAATAGAAAGACATGTCTCAATGACTTTCGGGATCTTCCTTGCCAGACTAGAAATTCATCTTGCCTCATTAAACGTCCTTGCTCCTTGATGTTCAACTAATGAATAATGGGAAAAAGAAAATATGCTCAATTTTGTTTCAGTAGAAGACAAAATCTGAAATCTGAATGTGGAATTATTATTTAAAATCAATAAGTAACTTTTATTTAGCACTGATTGATTATTCGTCACCTTCCCAGTAATAAAGGTTATTTCCATTTCAAATTTACTTTTTGAAATACACAGTATCCAACTATAATGCCTTGTTACCCAAAATGAATTGAGATCTTGTTATTAGGTCTATATATCTCGCCTTGACTAGGCTATTTTTTCTTTGAAGAATTTTAACATTACAGTTATGCTACAGGACACTTGTAGGAGAACCATTTTTTTTCCGAACCAATAGCGAGGTGTAATATTATTGGAAGAGTCAATATTTTAAGTACCATAGAGTAAAAAAAATAATAAATAAATAAAGTTTAACTGTTTATTTCTTATTATTCGAATTAAGCTAAGGATGCAAAAAACTAAATTTAGTAGAGGTAGGGTTACCAATTACCAATGTTCTAAAAAGAGGACAAAGGAGGACATATTTTCAATTTGTGAAATGATGAAATTTAAAGAAAATTCACTAAATTTATTTCAAGTACCAATTAATAGTTCAGTCAGAAAAAGGCGTAATACTTATTCAGTATACTTTAAACATGCGAAGTGTCAATATTCATTCATATTTGATAAGCAATAAAGATTTATTTTGCCTTAACTGTCATAGTAGTTAGAGCGTTATCTATTGTTCCTGCAGGAAAACTTCATAAGTTAGCAAGCACTAACTGAGGCTAGCCTGACTAAGAAAAGAAAGGGAAAAGACGGGTGCCTCTCTGAATGTCTTAGGGAAAAGACTCTTGTGTCTCGGTTTAATAAAGAGCCAGTTGAATGCGATCTGCATCCTAGCTGGGCTCATGATATAATGCCAGTTACGTTTTGTTGGTAACAGTGCTGACTTGGGTTGGCTTGCTGACTTGGGTTGTTTTATCTCTGAGTGGCACTTTTTTGCACACAATGGTCAACTGTTGGTGTGGTCACCCCACCAATCGCTATCACTTTCAGAAGTATCTCTGAATGTTTAAATCAAGTAGTTTCCACCAGGAAGTAACTGGATCTTAGGTGTTTCGCTGATTTCGGAATTGTTGCAAGACCCTGAAATCTTTTATTGATGTAAACGTTGACATGTCCCCAACTACCCGATTACTCATGGAATGGATGATCAGGAACCGTGGGGGCAAAGAAATTGACAACGATGAAAAAAAGACGATGAAGAAGATTCTGACAAAGAGGATGGGGGCTCATGTCGAACCCTCTTGCAGCTGGGGCTGAATCAAGAGAACTAGCTCACCATCTGATTGATCCTAGAAGAGACATTCCGGGACCTTCTGCTTACTTGCAGCAGGGTCTAAAGCAATGTACAGCGGCGGCCTCGAAAGTGCCACCCAGACGTGCAACAAACAGGCTCTCCAATGGTAAGAGAGGCCAAAGGAACCCTGCCAGTCATTAGCTGAGGAGAGCAGACCGGGATCCTCAGCAACTACCAGGATCTTCCTTTTTCGGGGAATATGGTTAACATAATGAAAGCTCTCTATAATAACACTGAGTAGTGTGTGAGAGTTGGTAAGTCTTGTAGCAATTGGTTTAGCATTACTTCTGGTGTTCGACAAGGGTGCATTTTGTCTCCTTTTCTCTTTAGTTTGGTTATTGATCATGTTGTTATTTATTAGGTTATTGATCATGTCTCTTTAGTTTGGTTATTGATCATGTTTCCTTGATGCGAAATTCACTTCAAGGAAAAGATTTTGACCTTAAATGGTCTGGAGATACTAAAATTTCTGATTTAGATTATGCTGATGATTTAGCCTTTTTGGCAAATGATGTTGATGAGACTGGGAGTAAAGTAGGTTTGGTTATAAACAGAGAGAAAACTAAAGTGATAAAAAATGGTCAGGCTGGCTCTGATTCAGTTCAGCTTAATGGTTGCAGTCTTGAGCAGGTGTCACAGTTTAATTACCTTGGGAGCTATGTAACAGATACTGGTGATGTGCAGCATGAGATTAACAGAGAAGTAGGATTGCTGCCAGGACTTTTAAGAATCTATGGAGAGTGTGGAGAAAGAGGTGTATACACCTAAAGACTAAAATTAGACTGTATAATAGTTTGGTTCTTTCTAGGGTTAGTTATGGTAGTGAAACTTGGACGCTGTGTAAACAAGATAACAGGAAACTAGATGCTTTTGATTCTAGATGCTTACGCAGTATCTTGGGTATTAGGTGGTTTAACTTTGTAACTAATGATGAGGTTAGGCAAAGGAGTCTGCAACCTCCTTTAAGCAGCATATTGGGCAGAGAGAGACTCTGTCGGTTTGGCCATGTTGCCCGTATGGATAATTATAGATTGGCGAATAGGGTTATGAACAGTGTGCCTAGAGGCCTCAGAAGGAGGGGGAGACCTAGGATGCGGCGGGCAGACAATGTCAAACAGGACCTTGTTAGAATTGGTGTGCCGTGGCCGGATGCAGCAGATGTAGCTCAGGACAGATATGCTTGGAGAAGTAAACTGCGCGGTCTGGTTGGACCTCCGTAGCCCATGGCTGCTTGAGGAGGATGATGATGATGGCGTAACCCTTATGGCAAACACGCAGACGAGCGTTCAAGACTCTGTGAAATGATAATTTTCTGACTATCAGTGGAAATCCTTTGACTACTGCTCTGTATCACCGAAATTGAAACTTCTAGCGAGAATAGACCTTTTTGAATAGAAATTCGCCATTTTCCAACTCTTTTAAATTCTTTTTTTTTTCAACTCTTTTAAGAATCTTTGGAGAGTGTGGAAAAATAGGCGTATACACCTAAAGACCAAAAAACAGATATATAATAGTTTGGCACTCTCTAAAGTTTGCTATGGTAATGAAACTTAGATCCTTTGTAAACAAGATAACAGGAAACTTGATTTCTTTGATTCTTAATGTTTACGCAGTATCTTGAGAATTAGGCGGTTTAACTTTTTAATTAATGGTGAGCAGGGGCGTAGCTATGGGAGGAAATGCAGGGTGATGCTTCCCTCCCAAAGGAAATCAGAGTTGGCAAAACCTAGGTGAGTTGGCATAATTCGAATCGATCTCGTAAAATCCATGTGAGTTGCGCAAAATGAGATTTCTTTTTAATTTAATTTTTTTATATATTTATTTATTTATTTATTTATTTATTTATTTATTTATTTATTGTAAATTTAAATACAGTTTGTAAAATCGAGACACCAAAGAGTAGAATAAATACTTATTAAACTGTGATATTTTATGAACAACCCATAATCGAATTCAATGACCAATTATAAAATTTATGAGATATGTAATATATTTAGTAGTACTTTAAACGGATGCAATGACCTACCGATATATGAAACCTACATATATCACTGTAAAAGATTTTTTCTCCTTAAAACATAAAATTATAAATGGCAAATAAACAAAAGAGTTAAAACATTTTTCTATCCTTCAGCAAGCAAATATTATCCTATGTAATTCTCAATAAAAACTTCGCTCTGACGAATTTTACACTTTTGATGTCGAATTCTGTATAATTCATAAGCTTCGTAGTAGTAAATTTTTTAAATTCAACTTTAATATATCGAATGATATCTGTACATAATGACAATAATAAAATTTATATCAAAGAATTAAACTCGATATTAATTAAAATATTATTAATTCATCATCATCCTCAAGCAGCCATGGGCTATGGAGGTCCAACCAGACTGTGCAATTTAGTTCTCCAAGCAAATCTGTGTCCCGAGCTACATTTGCTGCATCTGCCCACTGCACACCAATTCTAATAAGGTCCTGTTTGACATTGTCTGCTCACCGCATCCTAGGTCTCCCCCTCTTTCTGAGGCCTTTAGGCACACTGTTCATAACCCTATTCGCCAATCTATAATTATCCATACGGGCAACATGGCCAAACCGACAGAGTCTCTCTCTGCACAATATGCTGCTTAAATGAGGTTGCCAACTCCTTTGCTTAACCTCATCATTAGTGTCAGGTTTCGATGCGATACATGGATATTATTTTGTCATTTCATGTATATATTTGTATGTGACCTTGCATTGTAATCCTTTGAATGAAAGTTTCCTTTCTCCCATTACTAACTGAAAGGCTATTTATGGCTAATGAATCACCAAGACAGATTTATTTACCTGATCGCCTGTGATCGGCCCCCTTTCCGGCTCAGCGCGATGCCAAATGACCGTCCCGTGTGACCAGGAGGTCAGCGCCGGATAGCGTAGGGCCCATAGAAGGGCAGGACAGTTCTGAACGAGACGCTGGCTGGAGCGGACACGTAGAGTTGCTGGGTGAACAGATATTCACGAGAGGATTTCCTCTGTTATGTGCGTAAGAGTCGCAGCCTGTTAAGCAATCTGAATATGATTGTTTGTAGCCAACTTAGGCAGTAGCCAACATCAGTGCTCGAGGAGACTCTGTATACATTTTCCATAATAAACCATTTGTTATTGTTTTAAACTTGGAGTTAGTTATCTTGTTGCAATTCTCCAACATCGAAAACCCAATACAGATGGAACCAAAGTCTACGTCTTTACCTGTGGGCGCCGAGAATCAGTTATATTCTACAAACCCCAGGAACCGACAATTATTACAAAGTTGAACCACCTAATGCCCAAGACACTACATAAGCATCTAGAATCAAAAGCATCTAGTTTCCTGTTATCTTGTTTACACAGCGTCCAAGTTTCACTACCATTACTAACCCTAGAAAGAACCAAATTATTACACAGTCTAATTTTAGTCTTTAGGTGTATACGCCTATTTCTCCACATTCTCCATAGATTCTTAAAAGTCCCAGAAGCTATCCCTATTTGTCTATTAATTTCATGCCGCACATCACCAGCATCCGTTACATAGCTCCCAAGATAATTAAACTGTGACACCTGCTCAAGACTGCAACCATTCAGATTAACTGAATCAGAGCCAGCCTGACCATTTTTTTATCACTTTAGTTTTCTCTCTGTTTATAACCAAACCTAATCTACCACCAGTTTCATCAGCAGCCCTAATGAAAGAGTTCATCTCATCAACATCATTTGTCAAAAAGGCTAAATCACCAGAATAATCTAAGTCAGAAATTTTCGTATCTCCAATCCATTTAAGGCCAAAATCCTTCCCTTGAAGTGAATTTCGCATAACATAATCAATAACCAAAACTAAAGAGAAAAGGAGAAAAAATGCTCCCTTGTCGAACATCAGAAGTAATGCCAAACCAATTACTACAAGCCTTACCAACTCTCACACACAACTCAGTTTTATTATACAGAGCTTTCATTAAGTTAACTAACTAGTCTGGTATACCTTATGATCTCACAATCAACCACAAATTATGACGATGAACAGAGTGAAAAGCCTTTTTCAAATCAATAAAACTAACAACCAAAGGTTTCTGAAACTCTAAACATTTCTGAAGAATCTGCCTGAGTGAAAATATCTGATCTACACATCCCCTACCACTTCTGATTCCACATTGCTGATCACGCAATTGCCTGTCAACCAGATTATTAATTCTATTAAGCACAATCATGCAAAGAACTTTCCCTAGAACAGAGAGTAGGTTGATACTCCTATAGTTATTACAAGAACTGCGATCACCTTTTTTGAAAATAGGGATAATAATAGCTCTGGTAAAATCCTTAGAAAAAATGCCTTTTTCATAAAAGAAATTCAAAATTTCAGTCATCCAAGTGGTAACCGAAATATTCCCAGCTCTAAGCATTTCCGTAGTAATTTCATCTACCACTAGGTATTTATGCAGTTTAGTTTTAGATATTGCCAAATTAACTTTAGATTGTGTTATAGAGCCAACATTAAAGCCACCAATGCATCTATCATCATTGCAAACAATGGGAGTAGAACTAACCACATTGTTTAGAACATCACTGAAATGCTCAGCCCACCTAGCCATGACAGAATCCTCCACTTCTATAACCTTACCTTATTTATCCTTCAATCCTTGTATGCCTGTCCATTTTCTACCACATAAAATATTAACTATCTGGTACAACTCTCTGCTGTTGTGTTGTCTAACTGCTTCCTCGGCTTTATCAGCCAAGCCAAAGATTGTTATCAACAGCTAACTGATCCTTTAAAGGTTTATTAAGCTCTCTGTAATGCTTTCTATTAGGACTGATAAGGTATTGATTAAGGACATTCCTGCAGTTCTTTCTTTCTGAAATAAGCTCAAGTGCCTTATCACCCAAATAATTCTGCCTCCTCTGCTCCTTTTTCCCTAAAAGAGTACTGTTAGTGTCCAAAAAAGCCTATTTAAAATGGTCCCATTCTTCCTCAACTTCAGTAGTAAGCAAACAATGACTGTGAAAATGACTAGGTAAGCTATCATGATAAGCTTTAGCTATAACTAGGTTATTAAAGTTAAATTATCAATGATAATAAATTGATATAAAGTAATTCTTATATTTTATTGGTACATTAATAATTTATGCTGTTGTAATAGAGAGATGATTAAATATAGGTACAAGTAATTGCATATTTTCTCAGTTGGCAAAATTTGATTTCCGACTAAGAAAATTTTCATTCTTCTCCACCCCGCCACCTTTACAAACTATAGTACCTTTGCTATGACCCTGATGATGAGACTAGGTGAAAGTGTCAGCAGCATATTATGCATGTGTGTGACTGTCTATTTTGTCCATGAGAAAAAAGAATTTTTCATTTATCTCTTAAAAAAAGATATATGTCTACAGACAGACGAAAAACAAAAACGAAACAATAGTTCTCTTTCTTTCAAAAATGAGCAAAAATGGAACTTTTCTGCATAATTTAAAATGCTTACCATTTTCTACAGGTGATTCAAAACTTATCGTTCAAATTTCGTGGGGACGTAGGGAATACGTCAGGAAACCGATTTCACATAGGAAAGTATGTCCGCAAACGTCATCTACATGAACAAAATGGACAAGTAAAGTGAACACAAGGAAACAGTACAGTTAAGTGGTAACGAATGTGACTTTTATTCCAACAAGGTAAAGTATATGCGAGATGCATATCCGCTAGCTCTTGATGCGTAAAATGATTCATCTTATCACTAGTAAGTCAGCTCGTACACTGATGACAGCGGGAGTGGTCGGGCGAGCTGTACACTGGTTGGATACACACAGCGCCCTCTACATATGCATGCGTACATTTGCGGACATACTTTCCCATGTGAAATCGGTTTCCTGACGTATTCCCTACCTCCCCACGAAATTTGAACGATAAGTTTTGAATCACCCTGTATAACGTTCCGTGCAGCTTTTCGCAACTACAAAAAACAGTATAATCGCTAACTCAAAAAATAAAGGAAAATTTTGAAGCGAGAATTTTATTTTAGCCCTTTTTGAACACTCTTTTTGTTAAATTAAATTTTACAGGTTTGCGCTGGTTATTTTCTGACGCTTCATCACATGGCAAGGAGGCACCGTGACGGCAAGTTGCACCAAGGACCATAAAAGTACGGCAGGCTTTGATTTATAGAATTTAAAGTGATTTAATTAGAGACCCGATTAACGACAGATAAATCTGCTAGTCTTAAATAATTACTCTGAATTCTTTACTTTTTGAAGTACAATGATACATAATTTTAAAAAAAGTAGCTTTAGTCTCATTGTTAAATATTTAATAACTTCAAGCTTTGTTGATTATACTCACATCACAATCTCTTAGAGCATCCATAGCAAGCAAGTCATTTCCATGGCGAAGCTGGAAACGAACCAAATCCTCTGCTGCCTATTGGAAAACAAAAATTTGCACATCAATATGTAAATAACTGACATTCATCTCTATAACTAAAAGCAGAAGCATAAAGGTTTGTTTCCCAAGTGTTCTGTAACACAATTGCGACTGACAATAATAGTATAGTTTACTTAGTGTCGGTGCTAAAGCGATGAGATACGTTTTTGGGCAGGCTTCCGTTCGTTTGACGCATTATAGCCCTATTGCTTATATGCCATGAAACCCGAATCGGGTTTCGGCTTTCATGGCATGTAAGCAATAGGACTATAATACGTCAAACAAACGAAAAAAAAAAGACATGAAATCAACAATCGAAGTTTAAAAGTAAACACAAACAAAAAAAAGACATGAAATCAACAATCGAAGTTTAAAAGTAAACACAAACAAAAAAAAACCACGAAAGAAACTTTTAAAAGGCAAAAATCAATAAATATAAAATGTTAATATAAATTAATAAAATTTTTTAAAAATACCTTTGTTCCGATATGAGCGCTAAAAAGTAGACAATAAACCTAAAGCACTTCGGTGGTGTAATCAGTCATTGAGTTCGTATTTACTTTAAAGAAAGATAGGGCGTCAATTTACCTACACAATAAGATTGCTGGAACCCTATATTTCTTTGATTTCAACACGAACTCAGTGACTGATAGCACCATCTGTATGCTTTAGGATTATTTTCTAGTTTTTAGGTCCCGTATAGGAAAATATTTTTTTAAATGTTTAACTTATTTGTAATTTTATTTTTTGTCACTAAAAACACATCCTTCAAAAAGTTTCATTTGACATATATCTCACAAACACAGACCACACTTTTCCTCCCTTTTGGAGTCAGTTTGAGGTAGCCCGTGACATTGGAGAGTCACAAACTATAATTTGAGATAGGGCGCATTAAAGTCTAAACCTTGGAAAATCTCCTCCACCCCCTTTTATCATAGCGGTGAATAGTGGGGGTAAAAGTCGAAATAGTTTACGAGGGCATAATATGAGTTTTCATTTGACACTTAACTCGTAACTGTGGGCCTTTCCGTTCAGAAGTTATATGTAGCATGATTTTCACATTTCCCGTTTTCAGGGGGGAAGAACAAATGGGGGTCAATGTTTTATAATCTATGACATTTGTCGCGTCATAAGCTTTCATTTGATGTATCACTTATTATATTCGTCTTTGGCGTTCTAAAAATATAGCAGAAGAATAGCTTTCATATTTCCACTTTATAGGGGATAAGAAATCATGGGGTGTTAATTTTTTTTTATAGCCTGTGACACTCCTCGCGTCACGAGCTTTCATTTGGCACAAGCTTGTTACTTTCCGCACTCGCGTTCATGAGATATAATAACAATCGTTTTCATATATCCCCTATTTTAGGGGAGAAGAAAGCATGGATTTTTGCTATCTTGTTTACAATGGGTCCACGTTTCATTACCATCACTAACTCTAGAAAAAAACAAATAATCAAACAGTCTATTTTTAGTCTTTATATATAGAGCTCTACAGAGAGCTTTCATTATGTTAACTAACTTGTCTTTTATGCCATACGATCTCACAATCAACCGAAAATTATGACGATCAACGGAGTCAAAAACCTTTTTGAAATCAACAAAGCTAGTAACCAAAGGTTTCTGAAACTCTAAACATTTCTCAAGAATCTGCCTAAGTTAAAAAATCTGATCTACACACCTCCAACCACTTCTGAATTCACACGTTTCATCATGCAATTGTCCATTAACCAGATTTTTATTTATATTAAGCACAATCATGCAAAATACTTTACCTGAAATAGAAAGCAGGCTGTTACCCCTATAATTATCATATTTTGGGATCATCTTTTTTAAAAATAGGAATAATAATAGCGCTGGTAAAATAATTAGGATCAATTCGTTTATCGTAAGAGATATTCAAATTTTCACTCATCCGTGTGGTAACTGAAAATATTTCACTTGTAATTTCATGTACCGAAGTTTCAGTTTAGAAATAGGCAAAATAACTTCAGACTGTAATACATGGTCAATGTGAAAGCCAGTAGTGCATCTATCATCATTACAATAATGGAGGTAGACTAACCACACTGTTTAGAACATCACTGAAATGCTCAGCAAACCTAGCCAGGATAAAATCCTCACCTTCTATAATATTACCTCGTTTATCCTTCAACCCTGTGTACCTGTCTTCTTTTATCACAAAAAACATTAACTATTTGATACAACTCTCTACTGTTATACTGTCTGGCTGCTTCCTCGGCTTTGTACTGTTATACTGTCTGGCTGCTTCCTCGGCTTTGCTTCATTAGCCAAGCCATTAAGCCACATATTCTTATCAGCTGAGTAGTATTGTGTCAACCCAGGGGACCCCCGGTTGTGCTTTCCCCCTATGACGTCACCACCTGGACTTTGACCCGTGTCAGTCCACGTTGCCTTCTCAGATTGAACTTTGACTCCTATGTCGCAATCGACCGGAAATTGACCCTGGTGTCGCAACTGTCGTGGCACTCCTTATTAATAATTTATAATTCCTCCCCCCCCTTTTTTAACCCATGGCGCCATCTGGTGCCTATGAGGAACACTATTTTCCCAAAAAACCCTTATTTTAACTCTAATTTTAAGCCCTCCTTCTCGAATAGTCTCGATTTTTCTTTATTTCAGACTCACCTTTTATTTTAAGCCCTGGATTTTGCAAACCCCCTTGTTGATCTATATTTTAAGCCCTACTTATATTTTAAGCCATGGATTTTACAGACCCCCTGGTTGACCTATATTATAAACCCTACCTATATTTTAAGCCCCCTCCTTCCCTCAGACCGGCTGATGCAAGCCTCAGAATAATTGCACAGAAAAGGATGATACATGTCTCAATTGTAAAAACACTTCCAAAAGCTGTATTCTTATTAATTAAAACCCTTTCTATTAAAAATCTTTTGCTATTCATTTTGCCAGGACTGCTAAACGATTCCCTTTTATTAAAACTCCTTCGGTATTTATTTTTTCCAACCCCGTTAATCGATCCCCTAGTAATTAAACTCTCATCAAAATTCCCTCACCTTTATTAAAAATCACCCAAAGTCGAAATAAAACGCTGTAAATCAATTTACTCTAGATGCGTTTAATCGGAAAAAAAAATCCTTCCATCGCTAGCGTGATTCGATCTCGATACCTCCACGTTAATTTTGGGAAAAAGCCTCATCGGATCCAAGGTCCACGTATTTTACTAGAAGAAGAAGGACACAGTAACCGTTCCACAGAAAATTAATAAAATCTGGTTTAAATTATTCGTAGGACTTGTATATAAGATCTACCTTTAGACGTTCAGCATCGATTGTACTTTATTGATGGATTTACTCTCAGCAGTCTAAAAGGTTTCAAAGACCGTTATCAGTGTATCGGAAATCGCACGATACGTGTTGACATCCCTTCAGATCGCTTATCGGCGGGTAGCAACTGCACTTTCGTCACATCACACGATATGGTGCAATCCTTTATCAGCTGGAAGGTCAAAAGGTCAAGTGTCCAGCGCTTCACTGTGTATGCATTTGACGCTGATAAGGTTTAAAAATAGATGTTGTCAACAGCAACAACCTTGTTGTTTCCTAGAACCCACATCACACGATATGGTGCAATCCTTTATCAGCTGGGAGGTCAAAAGGTCAAGTGGTGCAAGATACATCAGATAGTGGGAGAGGGGGTATATAAACACCGACTTCTCAGCGATTGTCACTCAGTGCTCTTCATCCGTCAGTGTTCTACCAGTTTGCTACCTGCCAGTCCTGCTTGCTCTCCGATCCTTCTCTGCCTGAGATGTCAATGATGCGAGAATTTTCCCATGCTGGATCCTCAACTGATACCAGGTAAATGAAATTTTATTTAATGCTGAGTTGCCCTTAAGACGCCCAACTGAACTACTTACTAACGCACAGTTCAATATAGATTTTTATATTTGTTTCTAACTAGTAAAGTCATTTTATTCTAAACGATAATTTTCAAACTTTAGTTAAATATTAGATTTTTTGATCAAGCTAGCAAAGTGTGCTTTTATTACAACATAACTGTTCAGTTCAATATAGATTTTTATATTTGTTTCTAACTAGTAAAGTCATTTTATTCTAAATGATAATTTTCAAACTTTTGTTAAATATTAGATTTTTTGATCAAGTTAGCAAAGTGTGCTTTCATTACAACATAACTGTTCAGTTCAATATAGATATTTATATTTGTTTCTGTTTTTCTAACTAGTAAAGTCATTTTACTTTTTTATTCTAAATGATAATTTTCAAACTTTAGTTAAATATTTACTTAGATTTTTTGATCAAGTTAGTAAACTGTAGCATGCTGCCTTTTATTACAACATAACTGTTCTAAGGTAAAAAAAAACATGTAAAGTACTGCATATTCTGAGACTCAATTATCTATCCAGGTCTGATGCTGGTCCTTCCACTGATGCCGACTGCTTCGAAGAGCTACTGGTGTCGGTGCGCACTCTAGATGCGGCCGCCAAGAGACCTTCCACACCTGAGCTTCCTACATCGCCAAAGCATATTTGCCTGCTCAAGCAGTGTGGCCGTGAATTACGTCAAAGGACAACCAAGCTTTCCTTATCAGCACGTAGTTGGTCCGCTGTCGCAGCGGGGATGGGAACTCCCTACTTCCTCGTCGTACCCTCAACTGCAACCAGGTAAATGAAATTTTATTGAATGCTGTGAGTTGTCCTTAAGACGCTCAACTGAACTACTTACTAACGTGCAGTTCAATATAGAGTTTTATATTTGTTTCTACCCTGTAAAATTATTTTATTCTAAATGATAATTTTCAAACTTTAGTTAAATATTTACATAGATTTTTGATCAAGTTAGCAAACTGAAGCATGTTACCTTTTCTGTTCAGTTCTAAGATAAAAAAACATGTAAAGTACTGCATATTCTGAGAATAAATTATCTATCTAGGTCTGCATTCTCCAACGTTCCTGTCAGTGCATTCTCCAACGTTCCTGTCAGTGCAACTGCCTCCTCCTCTGACGTCAGCTCTACAGAGTCTCCACACTACACTGTGTCGCACACTAGGCGGTACAACTGAGCAAAATTCAAGACGGAATTCGTCTCTACGAGTGTGCGGCTTGGCGGTATGGAGGATGTGCAGCCCCATAATTTCCTACCAGTGCTTCATCAGCTGCACGAGAAAATGTTGGCCGACATCGTCCCCACAGGTGAGTATAGCCACGTTCGGCTATGCTTACTCTCCCGGGATTTCAAAAACCCCGTCAACCTGGCCCTAATTCGGCGAAACACCCTGACGGGGCAGCGATTCTTGGCTGCATTAGACAAAGTAGTGCAGTCTAATGAATCGCTTGGTCCCGGGAGCGAGTTAGAGTTTGACTTTGTCTGTGCCGACTTGGACAGGGTCGGTAGCGGGGGCGATGGAAGACGCACGGGTCCGGAGACTCGTCGCCTCGCTGACGTGCAGTCTTTCATCAGCAGGAAGGGGAGTGTCCACAGCATCGTCAATAGAGATGGAATTTGTCTAGCAAGAGCTCTTGTCGTCGCACGAGAGCTCTGCTTGAAAAATAAAGGGCTGACTGATTGATATGTGAAGATCGCCGATTACACTCGCCCACTCCAGCAGACAGAGGCCCTTAATCTACACCTGGACGCCGGGGTCCCTGTTGCTCCACGTGGACTCCCGGAAGTCCAGCTGTTCCAGACGCACCTGACTCAGTTCAGGATTATTGTATATTCTGCTGACGACGCCTTCCTTCCCATCTTCATTGGTCCCGAAGGAGGGGACAAAATTTATTTATTGTTTAGTGCTGGGCATTACGATGTGATTACTAAACCTTCGGGGTTTTTCGGGGCTAGGCATTTCTGCCATAACTGTTCAAGGGGTTGTAGCAGCAGGCACGTTTGCCGGGGGACCTGTAACAGGTGCCTGTCAACCGACGTGGTTCACGCAGGGGAGTTGTTGCTTTGCACAGTGTGTTGCGTGTATTTGTGCGGGGCTGAATGCTTTCAGGTGCACTTGCTGAAGGCATGTCAGATGCAACATTGCTGCATTAAGTGCATCAACATATACGAACCCCTGAAAAAGCACGTTTGCAAGGTTGACACCTTAAAATTCGTCGAGACCTGCAAAATTGACCCTGTCGGTCAGACTTACCTCTACTTTGACGTAGAGACTGTGCAGTGTGCCGACGGGTTGCTGAAACCGATACTATGTGTGGTCACATACCAAGTGGACGACGAGTGGGTTTACGCCTCATTCCCGCAAACAGAAGCCTTTATGGACTGGCTTCTATCCGAAGAACGTCCCAGGGTTCAACGATTCGAGGACACCACAGTCCTCGCACATAATCTCAAAGGCTTTGACGGCATGTTCATTATTAGTTACCTGTACAGAAAATTTTTAAAACCGGATCTCGTGTTCGATGGATCCAAGATTTTGGGTATCTTTTTACCTGGCCTTAAAATAAGGTTCATTGACACGTTGTCCTTTATTCAGGCTCCTCTTCGATCATTCACGAAGACCTTCAACTTGGAGACGGTGAAAGGCTTTTTCTCCTTTAAATTCGTGAAGGAGGAAAATCTACAGTATACAGGACCCATCCCTGATCGGCTTTTTTTCCAGCCAGAAGACATGGAGCCTGAAACTCTGTCAGCATTCAACGAGTGGTATGCCGCTGCAAGCCTTGAACCATGGGATTTTCAACAACAACTTCTGTATTACTGCAAGGCAGATACAGAGCTGTTGCAGCAAGGCACCCAAGCTTTCCGTGAGGAATTTTTAAATCTCACAGGCGTAGACCAATTTGCACGTGACCTGACTATTGCCGGCGCTTGTCTTCGCATTTTCCGTGGGAAGTTTCTGCAAAAGAATACCCACGTTGTGTGTCCCGCCCAAGGGTATTCGGCAAGTAACGACCGGCAGTCCTAGAAAGCTCTCGCATGGTTAGAGTATGAGGCTTCCAAGGACAACATCGAAATTCAAACTGCACAATCACCCGGAGGTGAGTATAAGATTGGGCAGTACAAATTGGACGGTATGTGCCACAGTACCCATTGTTATTACGAATTTTTAGGGTGTTACTATCATCACTGCTTGAAATGTTTCAACCCTGAAAAAATAGATCAGCGCACGAGAAAGCCATTTGGTCTCCTAAACACCCGGACCATGGATCGTCTTGAGACCTTGAAAGTGCTGATGAACGGGTACACATGCAAAATCATGTCGGAACACGAATTCGACGAGTTGATGCGCAAAAACCAGTCCGTCGCATTAATTTATAAATCCGTCGAGCCTATCAGGCGTATAGGGACCCGTGATCACCTCTACGGAGGGCGCGTGGAGGTGTTTTCCATCTTTGCATCGGCGGACCTAGGATGTAGCCTTAACTACGTTGATTACACAGCCTGTACCCTTATGTTTGCAAGAAGGCTCCATTCGGTAAAGGTCACCCGGTTCGGATCACCTCCAATTTCACCACGGACCTCGACCACTATTTTGGCATTGCACACGCCACACTGTTAGCCCCCGACGATTTGTTCATCCCTGTATTGCACTACAGGTGTAATGGGAAGCTGCTTTTCCCCCTTTGTAGGACATCAAACCGTATCCCTCACTTGGTTTGAATACCCAGTAACCACTGTTATAGGACACTATTATTTCTTTGGGGAGGTGAGTGGAGAGGAAAAACAACAGTTCCATTCGAGTTATTTTGCCTGGTTTAAGCTTGACTTTCCAGTATTCTTCAGAGGGAGCAGGAGCACAATATTCATACGTGTCATTAGAACCGTCCACATTGTACCAGCTCACAATCGTGGTTTGCTTTGCTGAAGTAAAGAAAGAATGGGATCACTTTAAAAGGCTTTTCTTGAAATCATCAGTCCTCTTTTGGATAAAAGGGAACAGTGGAAAGAAAATAACTTGAGTGATATGGCTGTTTAAATTATTTCTTAAGAAGGAAGTGCAGATAAATAAATAAATAGATAATCCTAAAAGAAGGAAGTGCAGGATAAATATGAATCAATATTCTATTAGTTCTAACAGAAGGCATTACAACGAGTTTAATAAACATGTAAAGGATCAGTTAACAGATGATAAGAATCTTTGGCTTGATAGCTTGGCTGACAAAGCAGACGAAGCAGTTAGACAGCACAACAACAGGGGGTTGTCCCAGATCAGTGGGAAGAAGCAAACAGGTACTCAGGAATTGAGAGATAAACATGGCAAGGTGATTGAAAGTGAGGATTCTGTGGTGGCTAGGTGGGCTGAGCATATCAGAGATGTTCTAAAAATGTGAATATTTCTACTCCTACTGTTTGCAATGAGGATAGATGCATTACTGGCTTTAATGATGGCCCTATATCACATTCCGAAGTCACTTCGGCTATCTCTAAATTAAAACTGGATAAATTCCCAAGGGTGGATGAAATCACCACTGATATGCTTAGAGCTGGGAACATTTGTGTTATCTCATGGCTGACTGAAACTTTGAATATTTTTTACGATAAAGGTATTGTTCCTAAGGATTTTACTAGAGTCCCGATTTTTAAAAGAGCTCATCGTATTTCTTGTAATAATTATAGGGGAAGTAGTTACTTTCTGTTCTAGGTAAAGTTCTCTTCATGATTATACTTAATAGAATTAAGAATTTGATTGATGGACAACTGTGTGATGAACAGTGTGGATTCAGAAGTGGTAGGGGATGTACTAATCAAATATTTTCATTTATAAGTAGATTATTAAGAAATATTTACAGTTTCAGAAACCTGTGGTTATTAGCTTTATAGATTTAAAAAAGACTTTTGACTCTGTTGATCACCGTAATTTGTGTTGATCATTACATCATATGAAATACCATATACCACATACATCATATGTAATAACACTGAGTCGTGTGTGCGAGTTGGGAACGTCTTGCAGCGGCTGATTTAGCATTGCTAATGGAGTCAGAGAAGGGTGCATGTTCTCACCTTTTATGTTTTGTTTGATTATTGATTATTTTATACGAAATTTTTTGTAAGGGAAATATTTTGGCCTTAAATTTTCTAGAGATTTCAAAATTTCTGATTTAGATTAAGCAGTGATTTTTCCCTGTTGGCAAATGATGTTGATGAGATGAATTCTTTCATTAGGGCTGTTGATGAGAATGGTAAGAATATGTTTGGTGAAAAACAGAGAAAAAAAACTAAAGTGATAACAATTGGTCGGGCAGATGGTGCTTCAGTTGCTTTGAATGGCTGTGCTCTTGAGTAAGTGTCTCAGTTTAATTTCCTTGGGAACTATGTAACAGATGCTGATGATGTGCAGCATGAGATAAAATAGAAGAATAGGGATTGTTGCTGGGACTTTTAAGAATCTATGGACAGTATGGAAAACTAGGCGTATAAAGACTATAACTAGTCTGTATAAGAGTTTGGTTTTTCTGAGGTTATGGTAACAAAACATGGACCCTTTTTAAGCAGGATAACAAGAAACTTGAAGTTTTTGATTATAATTGCTTACACAGTATCTTGAACATTAGGTGGTTTGACTTTGTAAGTAATGATGAGTTTAAAAGAGGAATCATCAACCTCTTTTGAGCAGCATATTGTGCAGAGAGAGACTGAGTTGGTTTGGCCATGTTGCCTGTATGCATAACTGCAGAATGGCAAACAGTATTATGAACAGTGTGCCTAAGGGTTTCAGAAAAAAGGGACGACTTAGGATGCAATGGGCAGACAATGTCAGAGGACCTTGGAAGAATTGGCTAGAATGGCCATATGCAGCAGCAGTAGTTCAGAACAGACATGTCTAGAGATAAAAATTACACAGTCTGGTTGAACCTCCATAGCACATGGCTGCAAGAAGATTTTGTGTGTGTGTATGTTTTATTTTATTATTATCTATACAACTCAAATAGAATTTTACATTTTTTTCTAGAGAAAAACGCCCTCCCTTCAGCTGAGAGTAAAGGGAGAATTATTTTTGGCACTATAATCCTCAAGACCATCCTGGTTTACCACCAAATGTTCCAATTTCTAGCACAAATAGATCGTTTGCAATATTCTTTTAAAATTTTGGTACTTTTAACTTTTTCTTCTGTAAAAGCTTTTGGGAGATTTTGAAAATGTGAGTCAAACGTAGTATTTTAGCAATACCTATTCAATCCAAAATAATTTTTAATTTATCTACAAAAGCAAAATATCTGAATATCAAACAGACAAATGCACAGTATGAGATGGACAGACAATGGAAAACATTAGCTCATTTTTCACAAATGGGCTAAAAATTCATATGCAGTTATTTGTTATATATATATATAAGCAAAAATGTAATCAGGTAAATTTCAAAATCTGAGAAAAAGAGGCATAAAATAATGTTTTGCATAATTTTAATAATAATTTTAATTAAAAACATTTCGCACGTAAACAAACATAAAAGTTCAATTGTTTTTATTTATAATTAGAAAGATTCATGTGATGAAGCTGAAAATATATAAATGTTCTTCAAAAAGAAACAAAAAGTGTGAGATGTTGAAAACTTTCTTAGCAAAAAAACTAACGTCAGTTAGGATTCCTGACACGAGTCCCGTGACAGATAATGGCTTCAGTAACTTGCATGGTGTTCTTGTATCAATGCTCCGTCTATTTCTATTATTGATCTATGGTGAATTTTCCCTTTTAACGATTAGCAAGGAGACTGGGAAAAATGGGCAGAACTAGACAGACAAAGGCAATTCGAACCAAAGCCGTGTCTGGGTGTGTCATTAAGTGTTCACGGACAATGCACGTTCACATCCAGCGTAACTGTCTGGACTCGGTCTTACTGGGGAAAAAAGCGATCTGTTGCTTCTCAAAATTTTGTTTTAACTCTTACTCGTTCTGTTGTGAGATGTGTATATATTCATGTTTTCTGCTTTCGTCTTCTAAATACAGGGTGATTCAAAACTCTTGGGCCACACTTTAAGGGCTGATAGAACACACCTAAAGAAGCACTTTTTATCATACAATTCATGGTCGGAACTCAAATGGTGAAGCGCTAGAGGGCTCTTTCCAGTGAACACTTATAAGCGCTGGTTTTCGCACTCGTCGTCATTTCTACCGGGGATTGCAGAACGGATGGACTGTTTCATCAGGAGAAGGCGGACATGCATTTCACGTACGGAGCCGCAGACAGGAATGCGAGGAAAACCAAAAGACACTACCGGTAGCACATTCCGACCCGACGCGTGCCTGATTGTAAAACCTTTCAGCGATTGCATCAGTATCGGTACAAAACGGGCTCCTTTGTCAGCGGCTTGCAGGATACAGGGCGTGCAAGGGGTGTGAGGACGCCACATATTACAAAGGAAATTCTACGTAGGGTTGGAGGTTGTCCCAAATGTAGCATGCGAGAAATTTCCCATGCCGTAAGTGTGCCCCAATCAACGGTGTGGCGAGTTCTACCAGACGAACGATTACACCCCCATCATGCACAGACGGTGCACGCCTTGACACCTGCAGATTATCGGCTTCGTGTGGATTCTGCACAGTGTTTTCCTGCAGCAGACTGCAGCGCAAACGGACTTTCATGCACGTCTTATTCACTGATGAATGCACTTTACACGTGAGGACATTTTTAATACCCACAATTCACATGTGTGGGCTACCAGTAATCCATATGCCATACGTCCACATTCGTACCAGTGGCGTTTCTCCATAAATGTTTGGGCTGGAATCCTCCATGACCATTTGATTGGCCCATACCTTCTGCCAACCCGACTGAAAGGGAGAACGCACCTCGTATTTTTACAAGAAGTCTTGCCAGAATTACTGAACCCTGTTCCAGCAAACATTCAAACATGTATGTGGTTTCAACACAACGGAGCACCACCCCATTTCAGCATGTATGTGCGGATCGCCTTGGATGCAACATTTGCAGGACGATGGATTGGTCGAGGTGGTCCCATCACTTGGCCGCCTCATGTCTGGACTTTTTCTTGTGGGGCCATATGAAAAGCCTCATCTACGATAGCCCCATCGATTCCAATGAGGACCTTGTTGCCAGGATTTCTATTGCCGCTGCACGAGAAATGCCTGGTGTTTTTACCCATGTACGCCGATCACTACATCGAAGGTGTGAAGCCTGCATTAATGTTGGCAGTCGCTCTTTCGAGCAGTTTCTGTAATTTGTTCAATAAAATTCTGTACTTTCTGTTCTGTAATTTCTGCAATTGTTTCAAACCTCTTCTGTCATTCTTGTGTATCTTTATTTCCTGACACAGTAACTGCTAACTCCTAGCGCTTCACCGCTTGAGTTCCGACCATGCATTGTATAACGAAAAGTGCTTGTTTAGGTGTGTTCTATGACCCCTTAAAGTTTGGCCCAAGAGTTTTGAATCACCATGTATACTTTTTACATAATTTTATATTCTGTTGAATTGAAAATTCTAATATTTGTGAGAATCATGGAAGGTAATTTAATGGGGGCGATTGGGCACAGGACTCCACAAATTTAGGCAATGAGGTTGAAGGTTGCAGGAGGCGGGGAGAAATTAAAATTTGGCAAATTTTTTATTACAAATTCATGAAATTTGTAAAAAATATATCAATTTTTTATGAGTTTATCACTTTACATTATGCTACTAGAGTAGTATAAAGTAGAATGTAATACATGTTCCTTTTATTTTATGATCTTACAAAGTTTCAATATAATGCATTTATGTTAAATAAATGTTTAATATAAAAAATGTAAATAAAATAAAAAATGTAAATAATAAATAATTTAATATATAAAAATGTAAATAAAGTTTCAGTATAATGCATTTACGTTCACATTTTTTTTTTTATGAAAACGTAATTTTTCAATTATAGCCTCGAAGCTACTCCTAGCTTCCGCAGGTTTTCTGATGCAAGGTCACCGTGAGGCAACGCGATACCAACGAGGTGGCTTGTAAATGGTTATAAGACTGAAAAAATTTGATGCTATTGAATAGATCATGTGATGGTGTTATCTAGGAAGTAGAAAGAACAAGCAACGTTATAAAATCTACTTTTACCACTGGTGATTAAGGCTATTCAATTTATTTTTGACATATTTTCGACTTATTTTTGAGATTTCTAAATTGAGTATAGAGTTCTTAATAAACTCCGAGACGTCTTGAACAATGTAGTTAGTTCTAATCCTTTTGTTTACAAGAAATACAGATGTATTGCTGGTTTTGAGGCTGAGCCTGTTTTGCGATTTGAAGTTACTTTGACTACACAAATCAACAGCAATAGATGAAATTCTGATGAAATGCTTATAGTTGTGAAAGATTCTGCTGTCAGATGGCTGACTGCAGTGCTGAATATTTTCTATCACAAACGAGTTATTCTTAAGAATTTTTCTAGAGGAATTATTACTCCTATTTTCAATAAAGATTATCCATTTCTTGTGATAATTATAGAGCATCAGTCTACTTTCTATCCCAGGTAATATTCTGCCCATTATTGTTCTCTACAGAAATAAACTTAACTTGACTGATAACTTCAGGATGAATAATGTCAGTATACATCTTATGCTAGGGCTTCACAGATCATATATTTTCTCTTGGAAAGATACTCAAGGACTATAATAGCACTTTCAAAAATATTGTTTTTATAAAGGACTTTTTGAGAACTATACTGCTATTGGTCTAATGTTAAATCTACGGACATAGGTGAATTCCAGACTAGGTGAGTTGGTGGAAGTGCGTGGATATGACATAGAGTATTACATAAGCTTTGACGTTTTCGTTATATTTCAATTGGTCTTAGATTTTCTTTAAGTGACGGTTGAAAATGTAAGTGAGGATTATAGTTTGATATTCATATCGCGCTACTTTCAGAAGGAAGGAATCGGCAATAATTCCCTCTGCAGGTTAGTCATCTGACAAATACATTTCATTATTTTCTAAGAGTAACGGATGACGAAACATGCATCTTTTTGAGCCTCCCGAACTCTCAGATTCACGCAACTCCATTGCATTTCTTGGTGACCTTATATACCAAGATATATAATGATTTTTTTTCATCCTTCCCAATTCTGCTAAAAAGTAAGTAATTTCGAATTAATTCTAATCAATGTCATCTAAAAAAATATTTTTTTTTATAAAAGGTGATGTATTTTACGTTATTTAATTTTAATCAGAGAAAAAATTTATTATGGTTTAAATTTTTACCTTTAGATTTTCGTAGTCATTATCTCTTTCTGAACACTCTTTCAGAAGTTGCTTCAAAAGTAAAGCATATTTTCCCATTCTCTGAATAGGCTTTAACAAATAACTTGCAAGGTCCATTTTGTCACCGAGTTCTTGTTGCTTTTTCTGAAAAGAGAGTATATATTGTGTTTATTTTAAATCAACACTATTAATTAGGCACAAACAGATTTTCAGAGATAATAATACACATTCCTTGGAGAAGCTGCTAATTTATATCTTATCAGGTAGATTCAATCGCAAAATAAACTCGACCCTTTTACTTCAAATTTGAATTTAAATTACTATTTCATTTTTGTTCCCGAATTTTGTACTTTGTCATGAAGGGTGCACAATGTGCCGTCCACTGATGTTGAGAAACAGATCATAGAACAAGGTTGGTTAAAGATTTTCGTTAAGTTCCTGATGGAAGGAGTACGGAGCAACCATTGAAGTTTACGTTAAAAAATATACTGGCATTTTTTTTGCCATACACTGGATCACTATTAAATTGAGCATCTAATATCCTATTCATTTCTAAGTAGAAAAATAACTCAAAGAAAAATATATTTAGCAATTCAGCAAATAAAAATAACTTAAATTTCTAGGAACTACCTTAAAAAAATTCGTTCTTTTAACTCTCAGAAACTATAGTTTCTAAGAGCTAAAATAGCAGGTAGAATTTCATAAACATTTTAAAATACTTGCTCATAATTTAAGATATTAAATGGTAACGAAATTGTCACTGCCGAAGCAGTAAAACCCTCAAAACTAAATTTTCTGCATGCGCAACTACAACTTTTATCCAATGAGAGCAAACGGAAGCATTCTTCAAGAACAGTGGAAAACTACAGTTTTTTGAAGAATAAGAAATAAAGCCATAATTGACATATGTGATAAATCGGTATGGTAATTGTAACAAGGTTGCGTTCATACTTGGGCGGCACAGTTTTTCTCGCAATGGTATAAATCAGCAAGTCACAAAGACCCTTAGGGTTTAAAAAGATTAGAGAAAGAGGGTCACTAAACAACAGTTAATAGACGGAAGCATGCCGTCAAGACCTTCCAGTTTCTTTTTAAATGTGCACAGGATAGGCACTCCTGCACATGGAACTAAGGTTTAATGACCATTCCGACAGACGGCAATCTTTCAAAACCATTGGCATCCCTTTCTCACTGAGTGATGGGTTGTTAGGAAAAATCTTCCGCTACATTTTATATCCTACTAACCATTTTCTCTCCACAGGTCCCTAAAATGTGAGTACTCTGCATAGAGATTATTCTCTTGATGTCCTCATAAGAAATCAACCATTATAATTTAGATATTCTCGGCTTCGAACAGACCAGATGGACAGATACGTAAAAATAATCTAAAATTTCTCTTTTCAGGGAGGGAGGATGGAAAGTATCTTCAAAGCGTAGGTTTGCTTCTCAGCAGACAAGCTAGTGATGCTGTTCTAGGACATGAGAGCATTAATGAAAGGTTTCTTACAGCAAATTTTCAGACAAGCAATAAAGACTTCAATGTTATCTATTGTTATGCCCCACTGATGACACCAATTAGTGCGAGAAAAATTTATTTTACAGAAAACTTCATGATATTTTGAATTCTGTCAAAACTGAGATATTACCCTTGTTCTAGGTGACATCAATGCCAAAGTTGGTACTGACTCTGACCTTTGGGGAGGGGTGATAGGTCTCTTTGCCATTGGCAGCTGCCATGATAATTGGTCACGTCTCCCATAGGCAAGTAAACGTATGGCTGGAAGAGCTAGCTTAGCATTTAAGCAATATTCTGAACAATGTGGTTAGTTCTACTCTTATTTGTAATGCTGATAGATGCATTATTGACCTTAATGTTGACCATATATCAGCATCTGGGGGTTATTTTGGCAATTTCTAAACTTAAACTATATAAATATCCAGGACAGATTACTATTATTATCGCTATTTTTAAAACGGGTGATCGCAGTTCTTGTGATAACTATAGAGGTATCAGCCTACTTTCTGTTCCAAGTAAAGTTCTTTGCATGATTGTGCTTAATAGAATTAAGAATCTTGTTGATAGACAATTGCGTGATGAGCAATGTGGATTCAGAAATGGTAGGGGATGTGTAGATCAGATTTTTTCACTCAGGCAGATTCTTGAGAAATGTTTAGAGTTTCAGAAACCTGTGCTTGCCAGCTTTGTTGATTTCAAAAAGGCTTTCGACTCTGTTGATCGTCTTAATTCGTGGACAGTATGCCGTGCGAGATCGTACGGCATACTGTCCACTGACAAGTTAGTTAACATAATGAAAACTCTCTAAAATAACACTGAGTCGTGGGTGAGAGTTGGAAAGGCTTGTAGTAATTGCTTTTGCATGCTAATAGAGGTAGACAAAGATGCATTTTGTCTTCCTTTCCTTTTAGTTTGATTATTGATTATGTTATGCGGAATTGTTTGCCTCAATGTACAAAAACAGTTACTGGTCATGTGCGGCATGGGATCAACAGACGAATAGGAATTGCTGCCAGGACTATTCAGAATCTATGAAGAGTGTGGAGAAATAGGTGTAGACATCTAAAGACTAAAATTAGACTGTGTAACTATTTGGTTCTTTCTAGAGTTAGTTACGGTAATGAAACTTGGACGCTTTGTAAACAAGATAACAGGAAACTAGATGCTTTTGATTCTAGATTCTTTCGCAGTATCTTGGGCATTAGGTGGTTCAACTTTGTAAGTAATTATGAGGTTAGGCAAAGGAATCAGCAACCTTTTTGAGCAGCATATTGTGCAGAGAGAGACCCCGTTGGTTTGACCATGTTGCCTGTACGTATAACTATAGATTAGCGAATAGGGTTATGAACAGTGTGCCTAAAGGCTGCAGACAGAGGGGGAGAGCTAGGAAGCAGCGGCCAGACAATGTTAAACAAGACCTTGTTAAAATTGGTATACAATGGTCAGATGCAGCAGATGTTGCTTAGGATACATGTGTCTGGAGAATTATATTGCACAATCTCATTGGACCTTTGTGGCTCATGGCTGCTTCAGGATGATGGGTTGTTTTATCTGCAAGCGGAAGTTTTCTGCACAATAAGCTAAATGGACAGGTTGCAAGCACCACCAAGGGCTCAGAGAAAGTATGGAGATGAGGACCCACTGGTCAGCCGTTTAGTAGATAGATGGTAGCTTTCAATGAAGATCATCCAACGTTTCTTTAACAGCACATGGCATGGTTGTCCTGCACACGGGGCCATGGCTTAATGTAACAACGCTACGCTCCACTAATCCGACGGTAACCAAATATTTCTATGAAGTATTAATAGCAATAATAAAAAGTACTAACCTTGAAATATTCGTTTCCATATTCAAACATTAAGAAATCTGATTTTGGTTTGTTTTTGCTGTACAAGGCATACAAGTAAAACTGTGGTTCCTACAATTAAAACAAATACGTGCTTTAAGAAACTGATTTTCCTTTTATGAAACAAAACATAAACAATACAGAACAGCTGAACCATTCTATTGAATGACTCTAAGTAATAAACAAGTTATAAAGAATACTTCATTAAAAGAGATATATAAAATGTACATAAAGTGATATATGTATTGCAAAATTTTTGCTGTGTCGTAAAACGACAAAAAAATCTTATATATACTAATTTTAAAACGACGATTTAAATTCTGAATGTTTTACACACTCTGGGCAAAAACTGCAAAATTAACTTGTTTATGCCAATGAAAGAGTGATGTTGCTCTCAAATATTGCAGCTGCCAAAACTCTTTAAATATTGAATAAATATTTCTGAAAAGCCAAGATTGCGATAGACTTCAAGAAGATCTTTAATTTACATTCAGTCTCATTTCCATAAAACGTTTATTCTTCAAGATATTGAGTATCTAATTTGATTTGCATTTGATGCCACAAAATGGGCATCATTTTTGATCATTCATTGGTCTATAATTTTTCAAAATCTTGTCTAGCCACTCTATGTTTTTAAATCCTCAACATCAGTGTGATAAGAATATTCTTTCAGCTATTTAGAAAATGGATATACAGTTGAGTTTTAAAGTATGCGAACTCGGAGTAAGCAGCCTGTCATACGCGACGGACACCCAAGAAGATTATTGACGTTGCTAGCCAAGTATGAGGCGAAGGATTCTACGACATGGCGGAGGATGATACAGTAGAATTACTGAATGGTGATGGGATCGAGCTAACAGAAGAAGAGCTACAAGAACTTGTCGAGAATGTAGAGGAGGACTAACGAGAAGAAGAAGAGTCGAGTAGACATCATGGAGCCTCCACATGATCAGCGAAGGCTTCCAACTTCTTAAACAACTAACTGAAAAGGTGAAAGAGTATTATCCTTAAATGGAAAGGAGTTTAAGGATCACTCTGGAAATTAACAGACGTTTATTCTCGTTAAGAGAGATCTTTCAGTGTAAAAAAAAAACTCCATATTCACTAAGTTCTATCCCCACGTTCTTCAAGAAACGCCACAAAGAATGGCATCTCCATCTTTTGCCATCACAGTCTCCCACCACATCGGTGCAAAGAGCATCCTCGTACCTGCTTCGTCTCCTGCACGTAAAAGGTCGCGAGAAAACCCACTAAAACGCTTGTCAAAATTAAAGCCGAGGTCGATCCCGATGACCGTCTATGTTGAGGGGTAGGAGGAAAAGGATCAAAAATAAAATTAAATGATAGTTCTCTGTACAGTATTTTTTAAAATTGATATTTTATTTATGTACATTTAACATACCCGAATGAAATTAATACACACCCGTAAATGGTTTAGAGTTCACGTAGCTTTATCTTAGTATAGTCTTACAATAGTTTTCTATAGGAGAACCCCAACTTAGGTGAATTTGCACTTCGCGAGGATACCAGGAATCTAAACCTCGCGTACTTTGAGACCCTACTCTATAACTCTTATGCTTGATGAGCTGATGCAAAAGCCGGTACTGATTTTTAGTATTTGGGCTAGAGAGATAATTCCTTTTGTCATTGTAGGCTTCAAAAGCAAAGAGGTGCATCTCCTAAAGAAAAATACACCCAGTCTCTGCTAACACGATGTATGCGTTCTTCAAAAAATTCGTTTCAGGTGAAATCGTGTTAGTTGGATAGGAATTTCTTATAAGAAATAATGTAAAGTGAAAAGGATGCGTTCCAGAATTCTAACCTGATTGATATATGTTTAATAACATTCCTATACTAGCTGAACAGACCCGGTGCTGCTCTGTGAGCACTTCCCACTCCCACCTTTTACAAGAGATTCAACATGAAGAATTGCCCGGCGTTGCTCAGGTCATAGCTGACGTCAGCATGCGTTCTTATAGACCGTGGCTTCATTTCTACGGAAATTATCGAGTTTTTTATTTTCCTTTCAACACAATTTTGTACCCTGTGGCTACCGACATACTTCACCGAAAGGTCCCAAATTGCGTAAGCCAGTTCCTCCTGTCTGATTCCATGTTGCTATCTGCAATGGGGCATATTAAAATAATACTATTATAGGTTAGGCATATATTATAGTATTATATTAATATAATACTGCCTTTTGGAATGTGAGGGATCTGGCAACGACAGCAAGATGAAGGAAGACTCTGAGAGTGATGATGATGGGTCCCAGAACTTCAAATGTTTCTTTAATGGATAGGGTTTGAAATGTTCCTTAATGCACTGAAACGTTTAATTGAAAAATGTAGTTATGTTAAGCAGTACGTCAAAAGGCGACATTTAAAACCTTGGATAACTGATGAATTAATTAATTGTTTTAATCACAAAAAGGGATAAAATGTATAATATGAATAAGATAGGAAGATTAAGTCAAGAACAGACACAAATTTATAAAACATTCAGAAATAATCTAACAAACCAAATAAGAAATGCTAAAAATGATTATTATCAGAATATATTCCTTAATAATGGAAATAATAACAAAAGAAATTGGACACAATAAACAAAATGTGTGATAAACTCAGAAGTTCCCCAGTATATCCTAATATTATAAGTGATATAATTCAAATACTAATTATCAGGATAAGCCTTTGACTTTTGCAAATAAATTTAATGCATATTTCGCGGAGGCAGTAGAATCTTTATAGTCTCACCTTACAGAACAAGAAGCATTGTCAAACGGATATGCAGACAGTCCCTACAGTTATGCTCAATCTCTTTTTATGCCTCATATTTTAGAAGGAGAAATTGGGGCTGTTATTAGACAACTAGATGTAACTAAATCTACTGGATATGATGGTATATTTACTTTTATCATAAAAAGGCTTTCCAAGATATTAAGTGGGTATTATGCAAACTAATAAATTGTTTTTCCAGATGTTCTAAAACAGTAATAGTCATTAAAATATTTAAGAGAGGTAACCATAATATTCTAGAGAATTATTGTCCGATTTCTATTTTATTGTTATTTTCTAAGATAATGGAAAAAATAGTTGAATCAAAATTAAATTCCTTTTGGGAACGTACAGCTATTTTCTCTGAAAACCAGTTTGGTTTACGGAAAGGGAAAAGGGCAGAAGAGGAAATTTTAAAATTAACTACAGAAATTTATATTAATTTTAATTCAAATTTGCATATAAGTATTCTTTTTCTGGATCTAAAAAAATATTTGACTCTGTTCCACATGATATACTACAAAAAATAATATTTAATTCAGGAGTTAGGGGAAACTTTTTTTTTGGATTAAAAGCTATTTATCAAATAGAAAACAAATAGTAAAATAAAGGACACCTTCAGTAATGAAATACCTATTGAAATTGGGGTTCCAGAAGATTCAGAAGTAGGCCCTCTATTATTTCTGGTATTTTTTAACGACATATGCAACTTTGATTTTAAAGGGAAAATAATGGCATTTGCAGATGACATGGCATTAACTTATTCAGGAAGTGAAATTGAAATTATGGAAAAAAGAAATTCTGACTTACTAAATTTGAGACATTGATTTAACAGAAATAAAATTTTCCTAAACATTTCCAAGACTAAATATGAATATTTTAGATGAAATAATGAAGACTTTTTTCGAAACAAAATTATATATCACAAGTTAAATTGCAATAAAAAAGTTTGTCAAAAGTTTGTCACAATGACCCAATTTCAATGAAATGTTGTCAATTGTGGCAAAATTGAAGGAACAGAAACTATAAAATATATGGGAGTAATTATAGACAGTCAATCATCTTGGAAACCACAAGTAGTTAATATTTTGAAAAATTAAATTTCGATTATTCCAAAAATGTATTTTATGAGAAATTTTGTTGACATTTCTTCCTTCTCAATAATTTACAACGGGTGGGTCAAGTCTTATCTCTCATATGGCATTCTATCATAGGGAGGAATGTTTTCATCTAATAATAAACTATTGCAGTACGCCCAAAACTACATACTTCGGTGTATGAGTAAATTAAAAAAATGTGAGTAATATTAAGAATATATTATAATTTAAAAATTTTGCAAATAAGAAAACTATACATTTTTACTGCGCAAAAGCATCTGAAGAACAATTGAATCCACAATTAGTTAGAATATTTGCGAGAGATACTCGACAATCTAAAAATTTCTTTCTAAAAAACCTTACTGTTAATAAAAATCTAATTACCAAACATTATGTTTTTTTTGGCTCCCAAAATTTTTAATGCTTTACCAAATGAAATTAAGGAAATAATTATTATTAAAACATATATTAGGTAAGTTAAAAATTGGATATTAAATACTGATAATATTAATATTTTGTTCTACTCAAGCAACCGTGAGTTAATTGAAATCATGTGAGTGAACTAATTTAGATCTCCAAACTATTTTACCGAGCTGTAATTTACGTTTGTTTATATATCTAGACTGTTTGTGTTACATGAATTTAGTTATGTTAAATAATATCCACATGCGAGTCAAGTTACTCTTGTGGATAAGAAAATTGGACTCGATAAATGTATCTGTATGCAGGCATTACTATTATATATTTAACGTTGAAAACTACGTCTCTGTTAGTATTATAATGTAATTACAATTATTGTACTTTTGTGTAACATGTACAGTGAAATGGTGCTGCATATGATTGCCATTCTTGATAAGGCAATATAAAGTGACCTTCATGTTCCAATTTTGTTAATAATAATAATAAATATTTCTGCACCTGGGATTGTAGGTGAATCCACAAGTCCTCGGACTCTTACACCCGTGCTTCGATGTGCATCAGATTTTACGTGTCTTCAACGGAATAATTAAATGTCCACTGCACTATGCAGAGGACGACATGCCATTTATTTGCATATTTTACCTTCGCACATTATATATATATACTGATGGAATGTGCTTGATTCTGTGGGCCTTGGCTGTGCTTAACACTTCTCTGACTGAAATGACTATTATGGCTTAATTGATACAATTAGAGACTTTCTCCCATCAGCTTACATAGCCTGATGCTGCTTAGCTTTAGAACCTTATTTTAGCTTCCTCGGAGCCGTCGGTTTCCAACCAAGATGTCTTGTCAGTTCATCAGCCCATCTCTTTCTGACTTAGTTATTTTCGCAACCCTCCTTCGCCGGCCTCAATAATTCACACCTTAACTCATCTGGCAAAACGAAAGGAGTCGAGCGGTGGAAGCACCATAAAAATATTTCGCGTACTCACTTTCACAAACATCTGGAGAAGTATAATTAAGCGATGAATGACAGCAAATGAGCAACATTCCCGCGTAAGACACTTCCGAAAATATACATATGCAGAGATATACAATGATAGTGAATCAGAGAATAAAACTAAGTAGAGGGACAGACAAAGTTATTTAAATCCAGGTGTGTATTTTGGATTGGGCGTCAGCAGCAGATGTTTCAAGAGCATAATTGGATTTCTTTCTGCCTTTAACCCATCTTCCAGCGATGCATAGACAGTCTGGAGAAAACTGACGACTGTAAGAATTTTCAGTTTTGGCTGGAAACTTTCCATTGCCAATGAATGCAAATTAGTTCCACCATAAGCCTATCATTGCCAAAAAACAACAGGTTCGAATATTTGAGGGTCATTCATTGCATAATTTTTCATCAGAAATAAATCGTTATCTATGATTTAGATTTCATATTTTAATCATTGTACTGAACCAACTTTAATGAAATTGATAAAAAAAAATACCTATTCCTTTGTTATTTAAATCTAATTGCACGCATTATTTACGAATTTTCATAGTTGTCTCCAGCAAACTTGAAAGGCAACCTCAAGAACGCTCTTGCCATCTTAAACAAAATTCTAGGTGTTCGTGGTGGACAATGCTACGGATATAGGAATGCGGTTTCTATTATTATTAGTTGAGTGGGGGCAGCGGTGGCTCAGTCGGTAGCAAGCAAAGGCTCATAATTCGAGTCCCAACTGTGCTAACTTTGAGATTTATCTCCGCTAATCTCCCACCCTGCCCTTGGTGAAAGGGGGCACCGATGGGATTGGAAAGACCACCATCCATAGGATGTAACCAGGGGTGGAACAAGTAAGTCACATGTACTGGGACAGAACACTTTTTCGGGCCTCCAAATTTTTTAATAGCAGTAATTACACTGCACGACATTGAAATTGCCCCACCCAGGAGTGAGGGGATAGGGGTGAAATATAGCACATACATAGCAATACATATTAACATACCATAATTTAATTTGCAGCCACTTACAGCAGTTAGAAGATGAGATAATGCAGCACAGTGTGACTTGCCTCAGTAGGTGGTTGCACCGCCATGAAAAGCAATACAGGCAGCAATACAGCATGGCATGGAGTCATAAAATCGACGAATATGGTCCTGAGGAATTGCACACCAAGCAGCGTTTACTTGTTCCCATAATTCATCTAGATTCCGCGCCGGCCATTGAGAAGATTGCACGTCGTCCAATGTTGTCCCACAGATTTTCTATTGGGGATAAATCTGGAGATCATGCTGGAAGTGGGAATACTTGAACATGTTGAAAACATTGTCTGGAGACCCTAGCATTGTGTACATGGGTGTTGTCATGCTGGAAAATGGGCTGCTCATGCCTCCCAGGAATGGTAATAAAACGGGTTACAGAGCCATGCTAACGTATCATGTAGCTGTCAGTGTTCCCGTGATGCGTTATCACGGGAACATGTAGTCCATCCAGCTTCACATAGGGCTATAATTCTTCCTCTCTCAAAAGCATCCAAATGGCGATAAACCTGCCGATGGCATGTACCAGGTATTTTGGGCCTTCGCTGAACAGTTTCCAAGTGGAACCACCTAATCTCAAGTGTTCGCACGACTTCCACCTGCATAAACACAATATCATCCTTGTTCATCCTTGCACCTTTTAGCTCTTCAGCCACACACGTTACTGGCTCCGGATTATCATCATTTGCATATCTCAACTGCGCACACCCACCCTTCTATTTGCATGCTTGTAAGACATGTCCTCCCGATGAGGCACTTTCAATTTCGAGCAATGTATATCAATAAATTGTCAATTACATTACATTCCTTATATTGGATAATTTTTTTTTAATTTCATTGATCTAAAGCAGGGGTCGAGAACCTTTTTTGTGTCGAGAGCCAAAACAGCAAAATAAAAGGTAAACCAACAAAGTTGAGAGTCTCAAATTATACTTTTTATTGTGCCAAGAATCAGAACAGCAAAATAAAAGGTGCACCAACAAATTTTGAGAGCCGCAAATTATAATTTTCATTGTGCCAAGAGCCAGAACAGGAAAAAAGAAACCGCATATTATTTCATTATAAAAAAACATAACATAGAATTTTAAAGTAGGATTCTTGAAGTGTATACAATAAAGCTATTGAAAAGAATTTTTAAAAAATCTGCCATTCATCCTGGGTAACTTTTGAGTTTAAATCTTCTTGATCAATTCAAATTTAGGGCGTATTTAGAACATTTGAATTGCATCAGTGGTTTCAAATTATCGTCTGCCAGCCTGCTTTGTGTTGGCATTTGCAGTTGTTTGTTGAGAAGGAAATCATTAATTTTGTTTCTAAAGGAAATCATTAAAAAAATCTGAGAGTTAAATGTTGAATCGAAAAACGTCCAGAGTCACTTTTTCGAGTGCTCAGGGGCGCAGGCGATTGCGGAGTCCCCACTTCTCAACCCCTCATCTAAACCCAATGTTGATTCAACTGCACCATATATATATTATGTGGCAAAAACTCTTCAGTCTAGATGCAGCTGTCGAAGAGTGAACGTTAAATAAAAAATTGTATTCAGAATATGACGTGAATTAAAAATTAGGTATCATGAAAATAGATGAAATGGATTTAATGGAAGAAAATACTCTAAATTGCTTTTCACAAGGTTAACTGTATGTCAAAAGTCCTCAATGACACTCTCGTGTTGTCTTTCCACCAACTTTCTCTGTATTACACTGAAAATCGGAAATACTTTCAATAGAAAACATATGAATATAAAGAACAGAAAAAGTTAACAGTGACTTTGTCTATCTTTTAAATGTATAAAGCAAGCCATCTACTCAGTGGCTCATAAAACAAATAATCAATATGTTGATTCTGGCTCATTTCTTCTAATTTTTTTCACCAAACATTTTTAAGTGCAAAACTAAACGATTGTACCAATTCATAGTACTCATTAAAAATGTATTTTTTTTGCTTTTTAATTAAGATAGTTTTTTTAAGTAGAGAATATTTCCTGAGGCTCATTAAAAAAAGCTTTTTTCCTCCTGTGGCTCTTCGCTAAGGTGTGGGTTGGACGGGCATCGTATGAAAGAAAGAATACGCATAGAAAAAGAAGAATGGAAAATATGGGGAATGGTGGTGGTTACTATAGAATTCATAATAAATTGGCTCAGATAGAAATTCTGGGAATAACTTTGCCTTTAACAACTTCCATTCCAATTTTACCTATATTCACAATAATTTCAGTTAAGAGAAATGTTTCTCAAAACCCATTCAGAGCACTCTCTCACCGGGCCCTGGGGCACTGCTCCTGTTGCACGATCTTGTTTTGCCACTGTATGTGATGTTAAGACATGGCTCCGTGTGTAGGAGATACCCTGTACACATTAAAGAATCCCCTGGATAGCCTTGGTGGGGAATCTTCCAACTGTCTCCTAACATTTGTCCAGTGGTCCCCTCCACCCAACTTTCACTTATTCCTTGGTGTTCTCGTGACCTGGCCATTTAGCCCACTGTGTGAAAAAAGTGCCGCTCAAAATCAACCTTCGTTGTGTAAATTAGCTGAGTTACATTATTCGTTTGAATTAAAATACTTACGAATTTAAGAAAACACTGTCCCACCGAAAACGGTGTTTTTTCGCATTGCTCGAGCTCCTGAAGGAAAAAGCAGTTGTGGAATTCATATATTTTCTCAATGTTTCCAAAAATTACATTTCTTTGGCCTCTTAACGCTTGAGATATGTTCTCTTTTTGGAGCTCTGGAATGTAATTCTGAAAAAGAAAATCATGCAGCAGTTAGTGTTAAGATATTATTCTCGTTGCCTTACATTTACATTAGTATTATAAGACTAATCTATACCGAAGAGTAAGGTCACTTGTTTACTTTCACTGTGTTCTCCAAAGAAATGCAAGTCTTGTGGTGTAAAACTTCTATAGGTGAAAAATATTAATAACGAGATAAACTTATGCTTAGTTGAAACATAATGGGTTGTGTTGTTTGCCCTCTGAGCAGCAATTTTTTGAACATAATGGGATAAATGGCCAAGTCACAAGCACCCCCTTCCTCTATTTCAAACATATAGATTCTTATATACAAATTGGGTAATCATTGGATCATGACCATTCCCATTCAGGATCCTCAATCTCGGAAACGGTATGTCTTGTTGCTTTTGCATGGCACATATTGGTTAAAGTGTTCACACAATGGTGTCAAACAAGTGAAATCAGCTCCCACCAAAAAAAACCATAAAAGAGTATACAAGGATTCCTGTGAGGAGTGAGAGGTACATTTGGCACATAATGGGATAAATGAAGAAAATATTGCATGTGCCAGATAGAAATGGAATCTCCCAGAACGATAAAGTGCCATGTCACTGGACCCAGATTCTATAGGAGTGTTTCGCAGAAAACGTGGACATCATCCATCTTTACTGGCTACAGAATTCACCAGATATCAATTCAGATATTGCATGTGCCAGATAGAAATGGAATCTCCCAGAACGATAAAGTGCCATGTCACTGGACCCAGATTCTATAGGAGTGTTTCGCAGAACACGTGGACATCATCCATCTTTACTGGCTACAGAATTCACCAGATATCAATTCCATCGAACACCTGTGGGACATTCTGGAACTTGCTGTGATATGAAAAAATGTGTGTAGGAAAGAGAACAATGACAGATTGTCATATTATCATTGTACAGATTATCTATAATTGTTGCGAATTACAAAATACGGATATGCACTGGACGTGAGTAATAATAACTATATTTTAAAGCCAAATGTAATACAATGCAAATTGTTACAAAGAAAATATGGATGAAGTTTTTCATAAACAAATCGACTACTAACATGCAAAAGTCATTAACATTTCTGTACAGAGTACACAACACAGCTCTGTCTATACTACTAAACTATTACCTCTATGCTGTCTGTCGTGTCTCTTGAATACCTTATATACCAGGTATAAAGAATCCTTCTTCTTGTTAGATCACTAGACGTATCCTCTAGCAAAACATAACTACCACCTGTGCACACACCAATACAAGAAACTTCTTGACTTTTATTTATCGCGCACAGACTCAGACCATCTGAATATCCTTTCAGATCTCTAAACTTTTTAACACACACTGCACTGCTATATTTTCATTCTTCTCAATCGTTCTAAGTTCCAAATCGTTGGCTTATTGAATCTCACGTAGAAGCACACACGAGGGCTACAATCACGTTAACTCATGAAGTTACTGCAGCGCGTTCATCTGTCGTAACAATATCTATCATGAGCAATAGCAATTGCATTTGCTCACTGCAGTCCAATTGTAATGAAATGCTATTTCACACTGTCAACCCACCTAATACTAGTTCTGAATATTTTCTTTAAACCTTCAGACACATTGTTTGTAATTCATAATCACAGGTAAAAACACAAGTATGCAGAATTAAATCAAAACATTATTCTATAAACACTGTACTCATATGTACATGCATTCACTGCATCAACCATGAACTTCACTAAGAACATTAGTTGTTAATGAGCTGACTGTTTTTCCTTCCCAGATATCATGTGACTAGTATAGCACCTACACTCTTTATAGAGAATATTTTTTAATTCTCCTTCTTTATGCAGACAAAATACAGAAACATCATCATCATCCTCAAGCAGCCATGGGCTACAGAGGTTCAACCAGACTGTGCAATTTAGTTCTCCAAGCAAGTCTGTCCTGAGCTAATCTGCTGCATCTGGCCACTGCACACACAGTTCTGTATTTTCCTTACGCAGACAAAATGGCAGAACTAACACAATCTTTCCTTGCATGAGATGCTGATTAAAGGCGGATGTTCCCTTCTTCTTCTTACCTCTTCATTATTTGCATAATCAAATCATCTAATACTAAAATGCTGTCTTAGCAGTAGAGTCAAAAACATATCTCTCTCTTATTTTGCTTAAAAACAAGTGTTTTGGTGACAAACACAAGGTGAGTGTTTCAGATGAGAGACAGGTTCAACGCTTTCGAAAGAACAACTGCAGGTACTCGCACGTGAATACAACTCTGAACAGTCACAACAGATTTAGAGTTAACAGAAGGAAGCAATGGATTCCATTTATATTGTACACTCAATACAGAACAATGGCTGTTGTATCTTAGTCTGTAAGTTCTTTTATTTCAATTTTCTGGTGGCCGCACTCCTAATCTACTACCATCAGGCTACAATTAAAACTGGTTGAATTCAATTGCAAGAATATTCCACTGGGTATTAGTTGTCAGCGAATTAGTATAGAAAAATGCTTCTTCCTGTGTGTGCCCCTAAAAATGAAAGGAAAATGAGTAAAACGTACATCCATTGATCAAGTTGGGTTGGTTGTTTAACCTCTGAGCAACACTTTTTTGCACACCATGGGCTAAATGGCCAGGGTTGGGTTGGGTTGTTTTACTCTGAGCGGCACATTTTTGCACACAATGGGCTAAATGGCCAGGTCACATGGACCCCGAAGGCTCAGAGAAGGTTGGGGGAGGGGACCCACTGGAACAGCTGTTGGGAGACAGATGGTAGTCTCCCGTCAAGGCCATCCAGCGTGTTCTTTAACGTGCACAGGGTATGGCTCTCCCACACAAGGAGCCACGGCTTAATGACCCATCCGATGGACGGCGGTCTTTCCAAGTCCATCGGTGTCCTCTACTGACCTTGGGCAGGACGGGGAATTTTGCGGAGATAAATCTCAAAGCTGACCCAGCTGGGACTCGAACCTGGGAACTACAGATTACGAGCCTGACGCGCTACCGACTGAGCCACCCCCGCCCCTAAATGGCCAGGTCACATGGACCACGAAGGCTCAGAGAAGGTTGGGGGAGGGGACGCACTGGAACAGCTGTTGGGAGACAGATGGTAGCTTCCCGTCAAGGCTAGAGGCCCTATATAGGTAGAGGTTGGTCATTTCAAAATTGGATGCCATGTTCTGTCGTTGTTTGCCATTGTTTAGCGTGCATAGCTGAATGGATTGCACGGTACTTATGGATTCCGGAAAACGGTACGGTAATATTTCATACAGATTTCAGTGTTCATGATTGGAAGCACTTTAGAAAACGGCTAAAAAGGGAAAAGTAAATTTTAGGGCTTTTTTTTTAAAAAAAAGATATAATTTCATTTTATTGTCTGTCCTTCTGTGGACATCGAACTTTTTTGTTTATACAGATAAATAAAAAATTCTTTTTGTGTTTGACAGGTGTTATATATTACGATATCGTTATATATTACGATAAGCATTTTTCGAATATCCCAAAAATTATAACTGCGCTCTCTAACGGTGGAAAAAGTTGAAAACTGCAAAATACCAAACGAATATTTCAAACGATGTAGTTATGTTAGAAATTTGAAATTTTGGTGTTGAAATGTGAAGGTTACGAAGTTACCATTGGCAACAATCACTTGACCCTTTTTAGACCCTGGGGGGAAGGTGAATGCAACTTTTGTTTTAACAAAAAAGTGAATGTTTTTAGAGATAAATTATAATTTCCTTTTGGGTTCGACTTGTATTGATAAAATATTACAATTTGCATTTTGCGAATTTCTCAAAAACTACAATTGCGCCCTCTGACGGTGGAAAAAAATCAGAAAATCCCAAAATTTAAAGCGAATATTGCAAACGATGTAGTTAAGCTAGAAATTTAAAAATTTGGTGGTGGAATGTGACAGTCTTGAAAATTCCATTGACAACAATAAGTTGACCCTAAGCCCAAGGTAGGTAAGGGACGGAACGGTTTTGTTTTAAGAGAAAATTGGAAATTTCTTTTTTTGTTGGTTACTAATGATATATAATTCGCATTTTCAAAGGTAGTTTTAATTTATATCATTAGAGATTACTAAATATTGAAACTGCAAAACTTTTAAAGAATGTTTGAAGTTATCTGTTTATGGTAGAAATTTCGGCGTGTAGAGTTCCATTGACAGCAATGATATGCCCAATATTTTCAGAGCAGCGAGAGAAAAGGAACTTTTTAAATTTAAGAACTAAAAGACAAATATTTTTCATGTTTTATAATTACTAATAAAATATTCCTATGTGAATTTCTCCATCATACATTAAATAAATAACCCCTAAAGCAGCTGCTTGTACAGAGGTCTGACAGGAGCCTGTCAATAATAGTAGAAGGTCCATGAGGATGGTAGGACCTCAGCAGATAAACAACACGAACATCCATAATTAAAACTTTTAAGGAGTGAAAAAGTAGGCAAAGGAAGAACTTCATTCTCTTTGAAAATGAGATTCCCATATGCGCCAGAGCGATATGCGTTCTTTTAGTTATTTTAAACTTCCAGTACCCTCTGACAGTTGAAATTTGAACTACTGCATAGTTGAAAAAATAAACTTAATATTTTATTAATACCTGTAATGTGCAAAAAAAGTTTTTCATTTAACACTTAAAGCAGAAAAGTTGCATTTTATCAACAGGACAAATCATTACTATTAGGGTAAACCACTTGACCATTACACTCTATGACCAAAAATTTAAGTTTCTACCAAAAATAGATCGTTAGCAATATTTATTTGAAGATTTGGTATTTTCAAGCTTTTTCCGCCGCTAGAAGTGACCTTTCAAGTTTTTATATACTGCCTTTAGCACTCTCTAACACTGGAAATTCCACTGATGGGGATTCGAAAAATGCAAATATTAATATTTTTGTGGAAAAAAATTTCGCCGATATATGGGATTCGAACCCGCATCGCTCCAGAAACATGTCAGAGTATTCTATCCAGTTGAACTAACGTTGGCTTTTTTCACAAAAAAACATTGATATAGACGTTTAAATGTCTATAGGTAACGCTGAGATTATCAAATATTGTTTAAATCATTAATATTTTGTTAGTGCCTGTAAAACAAAAATACAGAGTGTCTCAAAAATATAGGTACAAACTTTTAGGGGAGGTAGATAACATCTAAAGGAATGAGAATTGCATAGGAACCCATAACCGGAAACGTCATGGGAAAGTGGTAGCAGAGGTACAAGATCTGAAAGGACACAAGACAGTGATTAAAGGCAAAACATTTATTGGATATAATTATTACAAATGGTGTACTAGATGGCCTGCCCTCACTTCTGCTTCCTCTTAATGACCCAAAATCGCACAAATTTTGATGCGCACGCGCAAACAAACAGTGGCCCGGCACATGTCTGAGTGAGAAGCGTTCCTGATACATTCGTTGAGCGTCTCGTCCGTTGCCCTCAGCTATTCCATACACTAAGTGCATATCTGCCAGCTCCCTGTTCGAAGACCTTTGGATGCTCTTCGTCAGCCGACTACCGCTCGAATGAGGAAATCCGAAATTTCCCCTCTAGCACACTGATGAACAGCGCCGCCTATAGACTTACGGTGACATTTACGGTTATGGGTTCCTATGCCATTCTCTTTCCTTTAGATGTTATCCATCTCCCCTAAAAGTTGGTACCTATATTTTTGAGACACTCTGTATATACCAGGTGATCGAAAAGTAACAGGAAAAGTAAAAATGCAATAATTCGAACATTATAGGCAGTAGCATGATGCGGTTTTCACAGAAAGACATCGGATTTTTTTTAATAAGGAAAAATTTTATTGCCAGAATAGTTACATTTGTCACCTACAGGTGGCGCTGTAGCGGTCCCGGACCTGCTGCCTGTCGCTATTTAAACAGATCCGCCGGCTGCCGCTCCTCAAACGGTGCGAGACTGTGAACGTTGATCAATCTGACTTTGCGGTGAGGTACATAAATTTCAGATGTAGTGAATACTAAAGTTAAACTTTCAGCATTTAACATTTATTACCGAAGTTAAACGTTCTGCCAAGGTGAGGCATGTTATTGTACGAGATAAAGCATTTTTAGTTAAGCTGTATTATCAGAACTCCGAATGTGCAAGTGCGGCTTTGCGCACCTATTGTTCAATGCAGGGTATTAGAAGTGGAAAGGGACCGATATCTTGTTCCTCACTGATAGCTATGATGAACAGGTTTGAGGACACTGGCAGTTTGGAAGCACGTGCAAGAAGCGGGAGACCCAAAAAATCTATTGCAGTTGTGCACGAGGTCGAACACGAGGCCGACACACAATCGGCAGCTTCTGCACATGGGGACTGTGTGGCGATCACTCAGGATCATCCTCAAGAGGTATCTTTACAAAATCCAACACGTACAAGAACTGAAACCAATCGATTTCGAGAGACATCATGAATTTGCAAATTGGGCTTTTCGACAGATGGAAAACAATGTGGACTGGCTGTCAAATGTCCTGTGGACTGACGAGGTGCACTTTTCGCTAAATGGAAGTGTAAATGTAAATGCACACAACTGCCGCATCTGGGCAAGAGAGATCCCACATGCGATTGTGGAAACCCCTTTGCATCAGCCAAAGGTGACAGCGTGGTACAGGTTCACTGCGTCATTCATCATAGGCCCCTTTTTCTTTGAGGATGTCCACAGCAGTACATTTCGAACTGTTACTGTCACAGGCGAGCGTTATGCAGCGCTTTTAAGAGATAGCATCATTTCCTCCTTTCAAGAGAGGCAAGCGGTCCATAGTGTAACATTCATGCAGGATGGAGTGCCTCTGCACATCACAGGTCCTGTCCAGCACCTGCTGCGATCGACATTTGGCGATTACCGTGTCCTCAGTCACTCTTTTCCGCACGAATGGCCACCAAGGTCTCTAGACATTATACCTTGTGACTTTTGGTTATGGAGCTACTTGAAGTCACAGGTATACAGAGGTCGGCCGACGTCATTGGCCATGTTAAAGAAGCTATTCGCCATCATCTGACAGGAATTACAGCTGACACCATCTTCGATGCTGTGCAGAGTGTTGTGACACGTCTGACGGCCATTCTCATGAATGACGGCTATCACATTGAACATTTGTAATCCTAGCTGCGTTGCGAACTGTGCTGCGCTGCGCCACTGTACAAGGTTCAAGGTACAAGGTGTTGTAGATATGGTGAAATTAGCCTCCAAAGAAGGACCTCCTACACCAGTCACAATGAAGAGAAGAGATAGCAGATGCAGAATGAAAAGGAAAACTGCCTTCCAGCTATCACTCTGGGGAAAAAAAGGTTCTATTCAGGACAATGTAAAATACAGAACATTAGACCTTGCGGAAGAGGCCAATGTTCTTAAAGAAGTCAGTGACCATAAGGAAGTGCGCATGTTGCAGTTTCGCACTATGGTTGTTGCCAAGATTGGAGGTGATGGAGTAGTGAGTGGTTCCTATAGCATTAAGCTCCTGGAACAAAGCATCTCTCTCGTCATTGTAGCTGGAGCAGTTGAGCAGAATGTGGGATACAGTCTCAGGTGTGTCACAAGTGGCACAGTCTGGACTGTAAGTTCTGCCAAGAGTGTGCAGCGTAGAGTTTCTGCAGATGACACCAACTTGGAGATGATGAAGGAGAGTCTCCTCAGATCTGAGGAATTTACCGAGGTTAGGAGCAGTGAGAGAAGGTTCAACCAGGTACCTGAATAAGGAACACCTGCTGTCCTTCTCCCACTGAGCAAGACGGTACAGGCTCTCCAGTTGTGAAACAGAACTCTTGCAGTCGCTGAGAGAGAGAGAGGGTAATTAATTACACACCTCTGACTCTCCAGTGCCTCCTTCGTGGTGTGATCAGCGAGCTCATTTCCAGGTATCCCTACATGGGAAGGGATCCACTGGAAATGAACCGTGATTCCTTTCTTCCCGACTTCCTTTCCGAGCCCATCGGTGTCCACTACTGACCGTGGACAGGGTGGAAAGTTTTGTGGGGATAAATCTCAACTGGCCCAGCTCCTCGAACGCTTACTTTTGGATCACCCTATATATTGTTTCGTTTATTTATTACAAAAAAGTTTCATTTTTGCCCCTCCACCCTTTTGGTTAAGACGGTAAAGCCTTGTTGCCATTGCAAACCTTCTGCCCATAACACTCTACTACTAAAATTTCAGATTTCCAGTGTAAATAGTTTGTTTCTAATATTCGTTTGAAGTTTTATCATTTTCCTAGAGGGCGTTATTAAAGCTAGAGGGCGTTATTAAAGCTATTGATAATTTTAAAAATTGCTAATCGCAATATTTGTTCGACACCTATCCAACCCAAAAAGAATTTTTTATTTAGCTCTAAAAGTAAAAAAAAAATATTGTCTATAGACGGAAAGACAGGTGGAAAGACAGATGGAGAGACAACAGTTAAGAGAGAAACGCCCAGACAGACGAACAAATATTGACATAGACAGGCGTCAAAGTGAAAACATTAGCTCCTTTTTCAAACGAACTTTAAAAGAAATTATTTGTTCGTTTTCAGTTAGCTCATTTCACTTTTGCAGCTAATTGCCGTCTTCTGATGGAATTTCTCGGAAAAAATTATTCATTAATTTATTACTTTGAGTGAAATTTTTACATCCAAATGCAGCGCAGTGAGGCATTAATAAAATATGACAGCTTTTATAGACAAAAAAAGTGGTAGAAATATATAAAACTTTAACAACTGAGAAGTTTTAACTTGGTACATACACTAACTCATAGGCTTTCGTCTCACGGTACGACAAAACATGGCGCCCATAAACCATGTGATGCAATCAACCAATGGCAGTGAATCACCGAGATGGCCAGCCTCTAACTATACAGGACCTCTAGTCAAGGCCATCTAGCGTGTTCTATAATGTGCACAGGGTATGGTTCTCCCGCACATGGAGCAACAGCTTAACGTCCCATCAGACGAACGGAGACCATTCCAAGCCCATCGGTGTCCCCTAGTGACCGTGGGCAGGGCGGGGAGTTTTGCGAAGTCCACTGATCAAGTAACTTACTCAATTCGCATTACTTCGAAGAAATGTAGGATATCTATACTTGTTTCTCTTTTAATTGAAAAAAAAATCATTGTTTGCGCTAGGCCAGCACTGCCAATAGTCGTCTAAGACCATCGGTTCTCAACGTACGTGGGCCATAGTTCTAGGGGGCCACATGAAAAAATAGAACTTTAGGTGGTCACAGTAAATTTTTGAGGGGGCCACCCGAACTTAATAGCCAAAATATTTCGATTGTGATGTAAAAATCATATTTATTATTTCATGGCAATCTTATTTTACATATCGAACATGCCAAACATAATTTATGGATAAGCAGTGAAATGGCTAGGAAGTTTCCACTTCACTGTGAGAAAGCAAAGTTGTACTTAATAACTTATCTCTCTTCTTATCTTGTTGAATTTGTCTTTAATCAGGTGGTTTACCTGCTATCAAGAAATCGTGATAGCTTTGATATTTTGAAGAGAGGCGATCTTCGTTTGCCACTAACAACGCTAAAGCCAGATATTGAAAAATTACCAAGTTTGCATCAGCCACAAAGAAAACATTGAATAAAGTGCAATTTATACGTATCTGAATATTTTTTGTTAGCGAGTCTTATGATGCTACTATACACAGTCGTATCAGAATAATATGACCACCTACTGGTATGTGGTCATATTATTCTGATACGACTGTGTACAATTTTTTGTCTTTAAGAATTTTGTTTGCTACTTAGAAATAAAGTATCAATTATTAGAATATATAGATGATGCAAAATTTATGCTATAAATAAACAATTCAGATGGTAAAGTACCTTTTTTCCAACTAACAAGGGCTATGAGAAGGCAACACAGATAAACGAAGCTCAGAAGAAAGCCATGAGCAAAAAAGATTGAGAAGCAATGATCTAAGAGGTGCATGATGGAAAGATCCTTTGCTAATGTGCTGGAAATTTAAACCGACATGATTATAGGAACATCAGTAAAATGAACCCCTTAACATCAGAAACTAAGAGAGACCTTCTGAGCACCAGAATGCTTGTTTCTAATACATATTATTCGAGTTTAAGATTTGCGATGATGCTAGAAGGTTTAACTATTATGGCCTTTGATTAAGACAATTTACCAATTGATATAAAAATTCTTGTGTCAGTTGTGACAATCCTATGACACTACACTCAAAATTAAATGTTTAACATCCTGAATCGAACTGGATCTGCTATTACATTTCGTCTAGTGGTTAGGATGTTGGTTTTCAGGCCAGTGGACACAGGATCGATTCCAAACGCTTTCTAAATTCATTAGTGTTAAATCTGCAATTTCTTTGGGCATGAAACTGTATGAAGCTGGGGTGCATATTTAAAAATACTGTTAAAGTGATTTGTAGAGTAGAAGAAAAATGATCTGCGGAGTTCCTAAAAAAGAATGAAATTGGTAGTTAGTGTGTTGACCTAATCAAAGGCCATCGCAGGTACTTAAACCCTTCATACTGGCGGCATAATCAATCTAAACTGGGGTAATGTGTCTACGAAACAAGTTTGATGATGCTCCAAAGGCCCCACTCGAACTCGGACCTCACGAGTTCAACCGTGGGAGATAGCAGAAGTTATAATAGGAATTTTCTGATTTTCCTTAATGAGTCTAAACTTCTAATTTAAATTATTTACTAATAGTCGAAAATAATAAAGTACTTTCCAGGTAGATACTTGCCACAGATGTCTGACAGGAAAAATCTGTGTTAAAGACGGGGCATTAGCAGAAAGATAACACAGAAACAAAATCCATGCATCCATGTTTTAATCAGCAATAAGCATGCTAACCACTCGGCCAGCAGCTCTGTAAATATATTAAGAGCAATAATAATAATAATAATAATAAATGAAAATAAATAAATAAATAAAATAGAAATAAATAAAAAACAACAAGAACGTATGTCGCCTCGGACGAATTTGGGAATCTCGTTTTTAAAGAGAATGAAATTTTCATTTACCTTCTTTTTTCACTCCTTAAACGTTTTAATTCGACTTCATAGATAATGGGGTTGGGTTGGATTGTTTTACCACTGAGCGGCATTTTTTGCACACCATGGGCTAAGTGACCAGGTCAAAAGGATCCCGAAGGTTCAGAGAAAGTTGGAGAAGGGACCTACTGGAATAGATGTTGGGAGACAGATGGCAGCCTCCAGTCAAGGCCATACAACGTGTTCTTTAACGTCCACAGTGTGTGGCTCTACTGCACATGACATGAGGTCATGACTTAGCGTCCCATCCGATGGACGGCAGCGTTTCCATAGATAATAATAAAAATGGAAATAATAGTATCTCATTAGTAATTACACAACATAAAAAGTGTTTGTCTTTTATTCCTTGAATTTAAAAAGTTTCTTTTCACACACCCCTCTCAGAAAAGAGAACAGATTTTTGCTCTCAGTGGCATATCTTTTAACACTCTACCAAAGAAATTTCAATTTTGCACCATAAACAGATAACTTGCAATATTCGTTAAAAGTTTCGCCGTTTCCATATTTAGCGATCTGTAACAAAATAAATTAATACTATCTAAGGATTTGAAAAAGTGTGAAAAGCAATATTTTACTAGTACCAATCCAACTATAAAGAGTTTTCCAATTATCTCTTAAACCTTCACACTCATCTGAGGCGTAAGGGGTCATATTTTTTAATTTTATCAATGATTATTATTTTTATCAATGAAAACTTCATTACCTTCACATTCCACCAGCAAAATTTCAAATTTCTAGCAAAAATATATCGTTTGTAATATTTGTTTAAAATTTTTCAATTTTCTCATTTTCCACCGTTAGAGGGTCCAATTGTTGCTTTGGTAAGATTCGAAAAGTGTAAATCGTAATATTTCATCAATACTTATCCAATACAAAAAAAATTAGTTTATCTCTATAAACAAAAGGTCCATATCTACAGATGGCTATACAAACAGATAGACCACAAAGTAAACACATTATCTCGCTGTTTTTAAAAGAAGCAAAAATTATTTTGATTATATTATTTACTGAGATTCAAAAATGTTAATCCAATATTTCTTACCTCTATTATATATTCTAAAGATTTCGCATAATCCCTTTCAGTCTGTATCATTTCTCCCATAATGAGCATTAAAATTCTAAGGAATAAACAAAGAATAAGAACTACGTGTTGGCATTTAAACATAAACTAGCAAACGTTTTAAACATTTTCGTAGCCATTTAATAGGTAGGAAACAAAGAATAATACTGGAAAAGAGAATCAATAATTATTTTACAGTTTGGAGTGCCCCAGGAATCTGTATCGGGACCAGTGTTATTTTTGATTTAAATCAATAACCCGTGAAATTTAGAGTTATATGATAATTGCTTTTGCAGTTGGCAGAACACTAATATTTTTCTGGTAAAGAGAACATATTAGTTAACCAAATAAATGATGATTTATGTAATTTAGGGAAGTGGTTTTATAAGAGCAGACTAGTGTTAAACATGAAGAAGACAGAGTGATGTAGAAGTAAAGAATTGATTCAAAATATAAACACTTTCACAAATTATAGCTGTTTTCTAAATGATATTTACAATGCAATTTATGCTGTATAATTTCTAGAAAATAATGATTGTTTCCTTTAAAGAAGAATTTCCATCATTGAGGCGTATAATAAGAAGATTGCTTATATTGGCCCATGTTTGTGTACAAGCTGATTTATTCATAAAATGAATAGCAATAAGGAACTTTTCCGATATTAAAAATAGTCTGTCAACCATAACTCATAAGGAGTGAATGTAAAGTAAATTTAGATTTCGCGAAAAATCGCAATTGTTGGTTAGTTGGTTTGTTGGTAGTTCTCCAAACATGTCTGTCCTGAGCACCTGCTTGCATTTGGTCAGAGTAGGCCAATTCTAACGATTTCGTGTTTGATATTTTCTTCCTACCTCATCCTAGGCTCTCCCTTTATCTGAGGTATTTTGGCACACTGTTCAAAAACCTATTTCCTAATTCTCTACTTATGCATACAGGCGACATGTGCAAATCATTGCAGTCTCTTTCTGTAAAATATGCTGCTCAAAGGACGTTGCGGACTCTTTCACTCACATGATCAAATTATCTAATGCCCAAGATACTGCATAAATATTTGGAATCAAAGGCATCACGTTTCCTGCTGTCATGTTTACAAAGAGTCCAGGTTTCACTAAGATAACTAACTTTACAAAGGACCAAACTATTCTATGTCCTAATTTTAGTCTTTAGATATACAGGGTGGTTATAATTAAACTGACAGTACTCAGAGCGATGTAGAGAAGGATCTACTCAATAGACCACATCAAAAAGTGGTGGATACCTTAATAAGAACATGGGGTAGAGATTTGTGAATAAAAAAAATAGTTAGTGTGAGTGCCACCAGGTGGGTGGATGCGCCAAAAACGTGGTAGAACATGCTAATTTCTCGTGGTACAACCAATCACGCATGACAGTCGAATGAGACACAAGCTATAAAATGTGATGTCTTCCCTGTAATCGCTAGAAGTAACCATGGGTGTCTGCAAGAAGGACTGAGCTTTGCTAGTGAAACTCTTTTACCAAAATGGCAGTAATGCCCTGCTGCATTACGCGAATATCGTCGTATGAAAGATATAAGGAAAGGACCTTTGTCGTTAAATGGACTGAAGAATATGATACAGAAATTCGAAGAAACAGGTGAGTTGAGTGTATCTCCAGGTACAGGGCGACGGCCTGTTGCAGAAAGCAATGTGGAAGACGTTGCACTTACTGTTTCAGAACTCCAGTCGTAATCAGAGCTACCTGTAGTTAGTGCGAGATAGGTATCCCGGCAACTGCAACTTCTGTGGTCAACTGTGTGTAAAATTATATGGTACGTCCTGAAATGGTATCCTTATAAAATTCATAGGGTGCAGCAGTTGCAACCACGTGACCCTGAACAACGCACCGACTTTGCTTTGCGATTTCTGGCGAGGATGCATCTCTAGAACATGTGGACTTCGAAAGTTTTGTGGACCGATGAGGCGCAATTTTCCCTACATGAGTAATGAATATGCGCAACTGCTGAATATGGGGACCTATACATCCGTATGATGTGCATGATGTGACCATACACTCTGACTATGTAACTGTATGATGCGGGTTTATTATCCAACTTTATAATCGGATCATATTTCGTTGAGGAGATCACGCCTCAAGTCGATCAGTGAATGGACCACGTTACACAGATCTTCTCCGCCGCAGGATTATTCCAGCTTTGCAAGAAAAAAATTGCTTAGACTCCATAACCTACATGCAGGATGGGGCTCCACACCATATTACACGTACGGCAACGCAATTGTTGCATATCACATTTGGTGAGGACAGAATAATTTGTTGAACATCTCCCAATGCTTGCCCACCACGTTCCCCCGACCTAAACCCATGCAATTTTTGGTTATGGGGTTATTTGAAAAGCCGAGTTTATCAAGGTAATGTTGAATCGCTTGCTGAACAGAAGGCAAGAATAACAGCACGTTGCAGCCATTCCCCGATAATATGTTTCAAGCAACTGTGGACCATGCCATATTGTTTCAAGCAACTGTGGACCGTGCCATATTATGCTTCCAGCACATTTTCCGCATGAATGGTTCACATATTGAAAATCTTGATTTATAAAATAAAGGTTATATTTGTTTTATAACTTGTTAATACAACTTGGTAGTTTCTTTATTTTAGCGCACCCACGCCACCTGGTCACCACACTAATATTTTTATTGTGAAGGTGGCGCGCACCACGCCACCTTCACTAACACTAACTAATATTTTTTTATTCGCAAATTCTCTACCCCATATTCTTATCAAGGTATCCACCACTTTTCGCTGTGATCTGTCGAGTAGATCCTTCTCTATATCGCTCTGTCAGTTTTATTATATCCACCCTCATGGGCGTCCGCAGAAAATTTTCCAGGGGGGGGGGGCAAAGCTTGGACACAAATAATTACATCAATAAATTTTTATTTAATTATACAATATTTTAAGGTTTTTTTCACAAGTAGATTATAGAATACAGTATTGCATCAATACAAAAACACATATATAATGTATATAAATTAATTACGTTTAAATTGTTACGATTATAATTTGTAGAAGTTTTTACTCGATCCCGGGGGGGGATGAAGTGCCCCGTTTACCCCCCTCTGCGGACACCCATGGCCACCCTGTATAGGCCTATTTCCCCAAACTCTCCATACTTTCTTAAAAGTTCAATCAGCATTCCCTGGTTTTCCTTTTATCTTATAAATGGTGGCTATAAAATAAACTTCTCTATTACGGAGTCTGTGGAGCAGTGACGAACGGAGATAGTGAGGCGAAAATTGGTAGGTAGCTTATTGAGAACATGCGGAAGCGAATTATTTAAAAAAAAATAGTTCAACTCTCGCCACCAGGGGAAAACGAGAGCTGTTAATGCAAAAAATAAAGGCACTGATGAGAAAACGATGTTTATTGGTCTGACGCGTATGTCAGTTACAGAAACTGTTCAATATGCTTTCCATTGGTGCAGATGATGCGCTGGAAGAGAAGGTCTGCATAGGTTTATAAAATATATTAGTTTATTATTATTATAACTAAAAAAAATAAATACCCCCTCAAGCAGCTGCTTGCCACAGAAGTCTGACAGGAGCCTGTCAGTTTATATGCCACAGTAGAAGGTCTGAGAGGATGACAGAAACATTCCCAGCTCTAAGCATTTCCGTAATAATTTCACATATCCCTGGGAATTTATGTAGTTTAAGTTTAGAAACTTTGGCATTTGAAGTCACCTAGAAAAACGGTAATATCTCCATTTTTGACAGAATTCAAAATACGCTGAAGTTGTCCGTAAAACCTTTCTTTCTCATTCTCATCGGCATCCTTAGTGGGGGAATAACAGCAGATAACATTCAAGTCTTTAATGCTTGTCTGAAATTTTGCAGTAAGAAACCTTTCCTTAATGCATTCATATCCCAGAAGAGCATCACTGGCATGTCTGCTGAGAAGCAGACCGTATGCCTTGGTGATGCTTATTATCATCCCTCCCTGAAAAGAGAAATTTAAGATTATTTTTAAGAATCTGACCTTTGTCCGTATGTTCTCTTGCAATATCTAAATTATAATGATGGAATTTTTGTGTGAGGATATCAAGATAATGATCTCTGTGCAGTCTTTTTGGTGTGTGTTCTCACATTCCAACTACCTATGGAGAGAAAATGGTTAGTGGGATGTTTAAAGAAACTATGTTTATTGAGACAGAGAATGCCGACAATATCAAACATCCCCCTAATCGCATGCATGGGGAAAAGATCCATTCCCCCACCACTCAAGGCTGAAGCCATCTACACTGGAAGACTTCCTCCAATGTAGAATTTGACGAAGCCCAGAGAAGCAACAATTCAGTTGCCTGCAATGACCTATGCTCAGGATTATCTACTAGCTGATAAAACATATCATGTAAATCTATTCACTTGGAGCTGTCAACCCACAAACAGAAAACACAGTGTAAGATTTTCCCTCCACAGAAGCCCACCAGTACAGCAAATTCAGGATCCATAATCAAGCTCAGAACCTTATTTCAGTCCAGTAAGTTTATATGGTCAGTACCAAATCCAGTGTGGTTAATCTCTCCTCAGCAGGGTAGAAGAAAGAGAAAAGTAGCCATAGTTGCCCAGATCAGTAGGCTACACTAATCTGGCAGCCCTCTTCCGTTTACTTCCACAAGAGAGTTTCTCTTTTGAAAGGTACTAACGGCATGCACCACAAGGCACTAAGCAAAATTTTATTAATGAACTAGAAAATAAATTAGAAACTGTAAATGATAATAAGGTTTATTATTAGGAGATATCAATATCGACCTAAAAGGTAATGATAGTATTAGACATGAATATTATAGAATAGTTCTGTCTTATGGTTTTAAGTAGTATAATGAGGAAATTACTACGGAGGATTCAAAGACATGTCTTCATATATTTATAAGAACTATCGCTGAAAATAATGTAAATACTTATGTCATTAAGCTGCATATTTCTGATCATTATAACATTCAGCCTAAAATGAATAAAAGTATAGAAATTTTAAAAGAAGTACGGAAGACAAATATCACAAAAGTAAAAGAATTGTTGAAAAATCTCATTGAAATGAGGTTGAAATGAAAAAACGATGTCAATAAATCTTTCGAAACGTTTTTATTACAATTACAAATATTAATCGAAAAATAAAATACATTACACAATTAAAACGGAAACAAAATAAATTGAAACCTTGAATGAAGAATGGACTTTTCTAATCTATTAAGAAGCGAAATAATTTATACAAATTGCAAAAAATTCAGACTTTTAATATTGATTTAAATAATTATTTGAAAAAGTATCGAAATTAACTGTTAAAATTAATCAGAGAAGCAAAGACAAATTATTACACCAAAAGATTTTTAGACAAATATGGCAGTGTAAAGCAGCACTGGAATATTATAATAAATGAATTATCTCGAAAGAAGCAACATAAACAAATGATTCCAATAGAAATAGAAGTAAATAACACTATGTGTTCTTCTAACGATAATCCAATTCTATTAGCTGAAATATTTAATAATTATTTTACAGAAGTTATTGAAAACTTTGCAACCGAAATTCCAGAAAACACTGAACAGAGAGAAAGGATAAGATATCCGTAATCAATGAATTCGATTTTCATAGATTACTTAACAAAATATGAAATTAATCAAATAATTTCTTCTTTGCAAATAAGAAAAGCGACGGGAGCAGATTGTATATCTGTGGAGATAATTATAAAAAATAAAAAATATATACCCCCTCAAGCAGCTGCTTGCCACAGAGGTCTGACAGGAGATTAAAGAAATAAAAAATTATATTTCAACTATTTTATGCAATTTCTATAATTTATCATTGCATTCTGAATATTTCCCAAATATTCTTAAAAATTCAACTACAGCACCTGTTTACAAAGGTGGTAAACATCTAGATATTAATAATTACAGGCCAATAGCTTTATTATCAGTGTTTTCAAAAATATTTTAAAGGCTAATTAAGATTAGACTTTTAAATTTTCTAGACGGAAATAATTTTTTTTCTAAAAATTAGTTTGGGTTTAGAAAAGACACTGGAACAGAGGATGCTGTATTAAAATTAACGTCTTCAATCTACAGTGCAATCAATAAATATTTAAAAACAGCAGTAATATTTTTGGACATAAAGAAATCATTTAACTCAGTTTCACATGACATATTATTATATAAACTTGAGAAAACAGGAGTTCGAGGGACAATTTTATTATGGTTTCAGACTTATTTAAAAAAATAGAAGTCTGAAAGTTAAAATAGGGAATTATTACAGTAAATGAAAAAAATAATAAAATATGGTGTTCCACAAGGGTCTGTATCAGGTCCGATATTATTTAATGTTTTCATAAATGATCTTTGTAATCTGGAACTAAAAGGGGAATTAATAGCATTTGCTGATGATACTGCTCTGCTATATATATAGCAAATTCTGAAAATATTTTAATTGAAAAAATAAATAAAAATTTATGGAATATCAGAAATTGGTTTATAAAAAATAAATTGTTTCTAAAGGTAGAGAAAACATAATATATATATTTCCGATTGAGAGAAAATCAAAGAGATAACTAGAAAACGAAATTATTTTATCAAACACTTAAATGCATCGGTAATGGTTGTTCATGCAAGCCACTAGAAGGTGTTGAGTGCTATACATACTTAGGGTTGGGTTGTTTTATCTCTGAGCGGCACTTTTTTGCACACCATGGGATAAATGGCCAGGTCATATGGACCCCGAAGGCTCAGAGAAGGTTGGGGAAGGGGACCCACTGGAAGAGCTGTTGGGAGACAGATGGTAGCCTCCCGTCAAGTCCATCCAGCGTGTTCTTTAACGTGCACAGGGTATGACTCTCCCGCACACGGCGCCACGGCTTAACGTCCCATCCGACGGACGGCGGCCTTTCCAAGCCCATCGGTGTCCCCTACTGACCGTGGGCAGGGCGGGGAATTTTGCGGAGATAAATCTCAACGCTGACCCAGCTGGGACTCGAACCTGGGAACTACAAATTACGAGCCTGGCGCGCTACCGACTGAGCCACCCCCGCCCCTATACATACTTAGGAGTGTTATATTCAAGGTGTATTGATAGTAATAGTTCAAGGTATATTGAGAGTAAACTAACTTGGAATAAACACATTGATTCTTTAATAAATAAACTTAATACAATAATACTAGAATTATTTCATATCAGAAATTTTCTAAATATAACACTTTTAAAACTGACATATAATGTATGGGTAAACTTTGTTTTAACATATGCATTAATTTCTTGTGGTGGAGTATATCACAGCAATATTAAACCATTAATTAGAACTCAAAATAAAATAATTAGATGCATTTTAAGGAAAAAAAGGTATGATAGTGTTAGACACTTTTATAGTGAATTGCATATATTACTGTTAAGAAAATTATACATATACAATATTATTATATATCCTAAAAAGCACTATATTGAAAGTGATATTAGATATATAAATTATAATACAAGAATTGATAAACATGTAAATCTTCTTTTACTTCTTCCTAAAAAAAACATTGTATAAAAACATTACATATATTTAGCACCGAAAATATTTAATACTTTGCCTGGAAATCTTAAAGATGAAACAAACTTTCACTCTTTTAAAGGGAAATTGAATATCTGGATCTCTGAATTTAATGATATCGAAAAACGTCTTTAGGAAATGTTATTAATCATTATTATGGTAGGTGTATGTCTTATGTTTTTTAAATTTCTGTCTTTCATTGTTTTGGAATTAGAATATATTATATTATGAAATGAATATAAATGACATCACATCTATAAATTTTGTATTAAAATTTTTACCTTTTCAAAATTTTTTTGTCAGATTTTAAAAACCCACATGCGAGTTACCTGTGGATGTTTTCAATATTCCTAAAGTTGAATGCATAATTTTAGAAAATATGTTATGCAAAATACTTTATATGATACAATGGGAATATATGTCTATGGTCATGGTTGCTTGGAGCACATCACTGTGGATGCTGATCACTTCCAATGATTTGCAGGTTTTCAAATCGGTAAGCAACTACACACCGCTATGATAAATCCATCTTTGAGATAGCCCCTGAGTCATGAAATCAGAAGGATCCAGGTCTGATGAACATGGTGGTCAGGCCTGAGGTAAGTCTTGAGAAACTAAGTGCTCATCACTGAACATTGTACACAGCAACTGCTTCACCTGCCAACTAATACGTACGGATGCATTATCCTACATAAACATTGTGGTGTCCAGACATTACCATTCCTGGGGGGTGGGAATCACGTGATGTTGGAGATAAGCAATAGTAATGGGCCCTCTTACAGTACTGCACTGGATAATTAGTTGTAGCCTTCTCAAAGAAGAATGGCCCAATGACGAAGTCTGCACTGAAGCCACACCACACTGTTACCTATGGGGACTGGAGAGACCGTTCAAGCACAGCAAGTTGAGGTGATGCCGCTCGTGACAGTTCTGTGTGTTCCTGGCACCAGTGAAAGTGTAGTGTGCCTCATTGGTCCACAGGACCTGCCGTGGCCGTACGTCATTCACCTCCACCAGCGCTAGAAATTGAAGAGTGAGTCGATGCGATGTTGCAAGTCAGGCAGTCCTCACAATATAGATCCTGTATGGGTACTTTCGCACAATACGTCAACACAGAAGACGACCTTGGCCCATGGAAGGTCCAACTGTCATGACTGTTTTCACATTGCTGACTGATGACATATCACTTCCGACACAGGCTGTCACTCTCAATTCATTGGTTGCGTCAAATCTCTTCACTATCATCCTTAATGCCACTAATATCAGTGCAGCATTTGCATCACTTTGATTCTCATAGATTAACATCATGCGTTCCTTCTTCATGAGAGCCTTGTGATCATTTGCTGCAGTGTGGGCACTCCCACTTTGCAGTATATATGTCTTTTGCATCGAAATCTGCAATGAACGTGCTTAGCATATCTGAAACACCAGTTTTACCCACTGGTGCCAACAGATGGAACTAATTTGTACTTCACTAGTTCGCTTCCACGTTTCCTCGTTAAGCTACCTGTCAATTTTCACAGTGCTATCTCTGCTCGTCACTGCTCAGAACACTCTGAAATAGGGAAACGAATTTTATAACCACCCTGTACATAGATTAAAATCACTAGAATACATTGCATAGCCCCTCACTACTCAACTACCTTGTCTGTATGCCATACAATTGCAGATCAATCACAAATTTTGATGATCAACAGAGTCAAAAGTCTCTTTGAAATCTACAGAGCTAGTAACCACATGTTTCTGAAACTCTAACATTTCTCAAGAATCTGCCTAAGTGAAAAAATCTGATAAATGCATCCCCTACTACTTCGTAATCCACACTACTTATCACGCTATTCTCCATTAACTAGATTCTTAATTCTATTAAGCACAATCATAATTTATCTACTTTCTGGAACAGAAAGTAGGCTTATACCCCTATAGTTGTCACAAGAACTGCAATCACCTTTTTTCAAAATAGGGATAATAATACACACACCGGCCACTAAATTACAAACCTTTATTCAATACCGAGTTGGACCTTCTTTAGCCCGAATTACAGCACGGATGCAGAAAATAGAGCCAAAAGATCAAGGGATTTCTCAGACATAGAAGCTTATAGGAAAATCAATGCAATAGTTCGTAATAAACTAAAACAATCATACAGAGACAATTGGAAAGAATTTGTTTCTCAACTTTCCACCATATCTCCGAGGACTAACATCTGGAACATTTATAAGAAACTTTTATCAGATAAAACTCAAAAAATTCCTATGGCAGAAATTGCCTTAATCCAAAATATAAATTTAAAACAAACAGCTGAGCTTTTTGCTAATAATTTAAAAATCACTCAAAGCATAACTACAAATAACTCCAATTTAAAAATTCAGTTAAAGAATTATAAAACTTCTCACTCAAAAATGGATATACCTTTTAATATAGAGGAACTCAACTCTGCAATTAAAAAAATTAATCTTAAATCAGCCCCTGGTGCTGATACTATTTCAAATATTTTTTTTTCCATTTGCCATATAAATGGAAATTAAAACTGTTGGATATATTTAAATAATATTTGGGAACATAACTGTATTCCTCCAGAATGGAGGAAAATTATTGTTTTTTTTTTATTCTAAAATCCGGTAAACTACTCACTTTACTCAACTCATACCGCCCAATTTCCTTAATCTCTAACTCTCTCAAACTTTTTGAGAGATTAGTATTTAAAAGACTTTCCTGGTATTTCGAGACAAATTATTTTTTTCCAAACAATTTCTTTGGTTTTAGGAAACACCGATCCGCCAAAGAAAATATCTCACTCCTCTTACATGATATATTTATAGCTTTCAAACAGAAAAAAGTTCTTTTAGCTATTTCTTTGGATCTCACAGAAGCTTTTGATTCTGTTTCTATAAATGGCTTATTTTCAAAATTATTAAAATCTAATTTAAGTGTTAAATTTATCAACTTTTTATATAATCTATTAAATAATAGAATGATACAAGTTAAAATAGGAGAATTTCTTTCTGAATCACTCAAAATGACCCAAGGCCTTTCTCAGGGATCAATTTTGTCCCCAATTTTATTTAATTTTTATTTACACGATATTAAAGATATTTTCGACAAATCAATTACATTTACTGGATATGCAGATGCTATTATTTTTTGGTCATCGGGAAAAAATGAATATAAACTACAGGAAAACTTACAAAAAACAGCTAAATAAACTAAATGAATATTGTTCAATTTGGAATTTAGAAATCAACATTAAAAAAACATTCATAATCCCATTTTATAAAAAAAAATTATAATCCTATATTTAAGCTATCTATTAAATCTGAAACTTTAACCCAAGTTAATAAATGCAAAATTTTAGGTATGTATCTAGATACAAGACTAAATTGGCAACATCATATTAATAATAAACATAACTCAGGTTCAAGACTCCTAAATTGCATTAAACTCTTTGCTTTTAAAAACGAAGGCACACAACAACAACAACTAAGAACTATATACAAAAACCTAATAAGACCTAAAATTGAATTTGGCCTGTAATTTATTTCTGGAGCTCTTTCAACAAAATTTAGGAAACTGAACTCTTTACAGAACCAATGTCTGAAAATTGCCCTTGGCCTTATGAAATGCTGTCCCACTCTCTCTGTAATTGCAGAGACTGCTATTCCACCATTTGGAATTAGACATAGTATTTTATTAACAAAATATTTTTTTAAATTACATTATAAACTTCCCACTCATCCATTTTATAAACACTTTCATAGATTACCATATATTAAAACTATTTATAATAATGAACTCCTTTCTAATCTCTATGATGAATATTTTAGCAGAACACAAAAAGGAGATATTCCCAATATCATAGCAGACTGGTGTTATCCCTCTCTGGTAATTACTACTGAAATTCCTTTATTGTCTTCAAAAAAAGACATACCTGCTGAAGCAGCACTATCTCTATTTAAAATTTATTTTGCTGAAAATTTTGAGCATATTTACAATATCTACACAGACGGCTCAGTTTTAAAAGAAACAGGTTCTTCTGCAGCTGCCTTTCTTATCCCTTCTTTAAATTTTTCTAAATCCTTTAAGTTTGTTAAAAACACATCCATTATTCAAGCTGAATTAACAGCTATTTACGAATCCTTCAAATGGATAATGAGTAATTTATCCAATCAAAATATAGTAATATTTTCTGACTCAAAAGCCGCCCTTCAGGTGCTGCAACAAGAAATTTATTACTCAAACTATTGTCAATTTATTTCCAGTATCCTTCAATTAAATTTGACAAATATCTCTCTTAAAAACAACAAAATTGGATTGCAATGGATTCCAAGTCATATTGGGATCCAGGAAAATGAAAAGGTCGATTCTTTGGCTAAGAATGCACACAATTTAAAAGAAATCACCCCAATATTTAACTTTTTCCACTCTTTCAAACAAAAATTAAACAAAATTGAATTTTTACTAACAGAAAAACACTTTCAAGTAAGGCAATTTGTAAAAACAACTTTAGATTTTATTTATCAAGTAAAATTAACTATATTGAAAAATTACCTTTCACTCGCAAAGAAAATAAAATTTTATACAGATTAAAAACTGATACTATAAATCTAAACAAACAAAAATTTCAATTAAAACTTATAAATTCTCCAAACTGTTCAAAATGTAACCTACTAGAAAATACAAACCATATATTGTTAAACTGTAGTTTATATGCTAATCAAAGAGAAACCCTCTTCACTGAAATAACAAGTCTAGGAATACTAGACTTGAATATTCAAAACTTATTAAATCATCCCAAATATGAAACAAAAATTTCAATTTACAAACTTATTCTTAACTTCCTCTTATCCATTCCTTTACGGAATAGGATTTAAAAAAAATTTACATATATATATATAAAAAAGGGAGAGTCGACTCCAAAAAAAAAAGAAAAAAGGAAAAAAAAGAGTCAAAAAAAAGATAAAAAAAAATATTTTTGTTTATAGTGATAACAATCACTCTTCTCAACATTTTATTGGGAAAGCCTGAACAAGGACATCCCATCTTTCTTGTAACGTTTTGATGATGATGATGAGGTATGCGGTTTGGCATAGATTCCACAAGGTGTTGGGATGCCTTCATATCTACAGCATACCAGACATTGACCAGACAGTCCTTTAACCTGTTCAGATTTGAGGAAAGAGGACTTTTCCCCCAATCTGTTTTTCTAATATGTCCCATACATTTTCAATGGGGTTCAGATCCGGGCTTTGTGGTGGCCAGGGAAGATGGTGGAAGTCGCTTCATGCTCGCTGAACCACTGCTCAACAAATCTTGCGCAATGTCGTGCATTGCCGTTACCTGTTGGATAAAAAGTCAACATCAGGATGAACGTGATCGGCAACAATGTTCAGATAATCTTGGAGGACACCTGAACTTCCAGCAATATCAGGGGACCGTTCCATACCAACAGAACGTGCCCCACACCATGACACCGTCTACAGAACCTAGAGTTATGTTTACAAGGCTAGCTTAGTATATTGCTTCATGGGACTCCCGACAAAATCTCTGCCTACCGTCGGTACAGAACAAGGTCACGACTCGTAGGACCACATGACATTTTTCTAGTCTTCCAGTGTCCCTGACACCACTGTAGACGAACTTTCTGGTTCTTCACAGAAATCAGTGCTTCCCATATAGGCATGCCACTGCTAATACCGATTCTTTTCAATTCCCTGTTCAGAGTCGCTGAGTTATGGGTCGTGAACAGCCTTCATTGAATGCTTCAGTCAATTGCAACACACAGGAAGTCCTGTTTCTTCGTACAAGTCTTCTCAGATGACGGCCGATCTCATTCCTGACAGATTGTCGTCGCGCCACACTTATACCTCTTAGACAAGAAATGTGGGTTATTTTTCCACTGATTAAAAACCCGAGATAACTCACCTTTTGAGAAACCAGTCAGCTCTGCTATTTTAAAAACCGTCGCTCCTGCCAGACGGCACCCACAATTAGCCCTTTATTGAGCCCCAAAAGATTCTTTGTTTTTCCCATTGTGATCAACACTACTGACGATTACAGATGAGCAGCAATCTTCAATTGTTGCCTAGATCAAGCGCTTAGATCTGTGCAGATGGTGATGTACGTGATCCCGTATTTTGCATATACGCTGCGCAAGTGAGATTTACGTATATCTCCATTAAGGTTTCTAATTCATTGACCGGTGTATATAGTTCTGGTATAATCCTTAGGAACAATGCCTTTATCATAAAAGATATTCAAAATTCAAGTCAACTATCTGATTACAGAAACATTCTCAGTTCTAAGCATTTCAGTGATAAGTTCACCTTCTCTGGGGATTTAGGTAGTTTAAGTGTAGATAAAGCCAAAATAACTTCAGGTTGTGATATAGGGCAATATTAAAGCCAGTAATGCATCTATCATCATTACAAAGAATGGAAGTAGAACTAACCATATTGTTTAGAGCATCATTGAAATGCTCGCCCTACCTTGCCATGACAGAATCCTCACTTTCAAAATAACCTATGTTTATTCCTTAATCGCTGAGTACCTGTCTGTTTCTTCCCATACAAAACATTAACTATTTGTTACATATCTCTGTTATTATATGGCTAACTTCTTCCTCTGCTTTGTCAGCCAAGCTAGTAAGCCAATAATTATTTTCAGCTTTCAACTGATCACACATTTATTACGCTCTCTGTGATGTCTCTGTTAGTACTAGTATGTGACCACGTATTTTGTATTTAAAATTGAAGTCACCTAGAACAAGGGTATAATATCTCCTTTCTTGACATAATTAAAAATATACTGAATGCTACTCATGGCAAAACCAAATTTTTTTCAGCTCATCATTTCATGAGTTCCATGTCTACAGGACTTATCCTGTGATTAGTTACTACTGGAATACTGAATGTTGTCCAATGAAGACCTTTCTCGTCCTCATTGGAGTACCCAACAGGCGGGTAACAACAGATAACGCTAAAATCTTCAATACTAGCTTCAAATTTATTTATGAGAAACCTTTCAATAACATAGTCATAATCTACAAGAGCATCACTAGAGTGTCTGCTGAAAAGCAAACCTCTGCATTGAAGACGTTTTCTACCCTCCCTCTGTGAAAAGAAAAATTTAAGATTACTTTTAAGTATCTGATCATCAGATGCACATCTGGTCTCTTGCAAACAATAATATAATGAGCTATAATCATGGAATTCTTGTGTGGAGAGATGAATAATCTCTACGAACATTCCTCATGTTCCAGGCATCTGAAGGAAGAAAATTGTTTGCGAGATTTTTGAAGAAATAATGTTTATATTGAAAGCATATGTGTCAACAACATCAAACAGCCCACTAATCGTAGGCATGGGCCAAATACTTGTTCCCCTCACTACTAAAGGCTTAAGCCACCTATGCTGGTAGGATTCCCTACAGTATACATTCGGCATTGCCAGTAGAAGCAAGGGTTCGGGTACTTGAGATGCTCTCTGGTCAAGATTATACTCAAATTCATTTCATCTGTAACATTATTGAAATAATTGTGAATCACTTTCTCCACAGGTTAAATGGTAGAGAAACTTTTGTATAACCAGAAAATTATCCATTTGAATCCAGGAGATAGAGTTGGTTAATGTTTTTTTCTAAAGTAAAAATTTCTTTTTGACCCTCACCGATATGAGTCCTGTTACGATTATCTTTTATGTTTTTTTGAAATTCCTCCATAAAAAAACATGAAAATAACTGTATATTCACTAGCAGCCTATTGAAAAATGAATCGTTTATAAAAGGCAAAAGACGTCACAAAACTTACTTTTTGGTTTGCATTTTTTCTCCCTCTGGTCCAGTCTTCTCCAACAACAGTTCTAAAAAATCTGAGTAAGACGTACGGCTGAGCAGATGAGCATTCACTGGCAATGAATCTTCTGTGTCATCAAAATCAAAATTAATACGTCCCCATTGAAAACTTTCTTCTGGAAAAGTGTCGCTTTCTGTTTCTTCAGAACTGTGAAAATTAATGAATTGTATACCACGAAACGCTTATTATTCAAATACTTTAGAAAATGTTAGTAAATTATTTAAACAAAAATTTTCCAAGTGTATATCATTTAAAGTGCATTATGCATAGTATTTCTTAATGCAGAACAGATAGAAAAGCCAAATAGCATAGAAACACTGAATTGACATAGACTGTACCAGAAGTAGCTGTTTGTAATGACTTAATTATCTATGCAATGTTTTACTACGAGGGGCGTTCAAAACGTTCTTAATATGCATAGTTGTCGATCTTTCTGGGAGTTACATGGTAATAAAACCACGTCTCATCACATGTGACAATGTCTGTTAACCCTTTGGAGCCATTAGATTCAGACATTGCCGGCATCCCCTTGCACGAGTCGACTCTAGTCCATTTTGGCTGTTCTGTCAGTTTGTGGGGTACCCATTTCGCACAGATCTTTCGGAACTTTAGAAGTTGATGAATAATTGTTTCCACACTGCCAATTGATAAACTGGGTTAAATTGTTGATCCTATGATTAGTAAAGATAAAATATTTGCAGAAAATTTGCAGAAAATGAAACATTAAACAAAACTAAACGTAATTTAGGCCTGTCGATACCAAAATCTAACAGTTACAAAGCAAAAAAAGAAATTATATCCTTTTTTTATGCTAAAACATTATGAACTAGAAGGACCCATATATTCTTTGGCGAATATGGAAACCCCGTTTACAAAGATAATGGAGTTTTGGTTTACTTACTTTTGTAGTGCTTTAAAGTTTTAATGCAAACTAATGGATGATTTGGAACATGTAGAATAGTAGTATATTTTTAGTACTTATACAACATAAATAGTATTTCCCTTTTATTCCTTAAATTTAAAAAGTTTTATTTCTCACACCCCTCTATGGGGGTAGATTGTTGCTGTTAGTGGAATATCTCTTGACACTCTCCCACAGAATTTTCAAGATTCCAGCATAAATAAATCACCTGGAAAATTCATTAAAAGTTTCGCCATTTCCATATTTAGTGCCCTCTAATGATGTAAATTAAAAATGCCTAAACATCTGAAAAAAATGAATTAAATTCAGGGCTGATATCACTAGAGAGCAAACTGAAACTGGTTTCATATAACATTGGTCAATTTTGGGGTGCTGAATTCAAATATCGCTGTGGAAAATCTGCAGCACGTACAGGTTTTTTTTTTAATTACGGATTTCAAATTTCAAATGAATATGCATATCTGGGAAATGAAAACAAATGTGACTGTTTTATGAAATTGCAAGTTAAAACTCATTAATCAATTACAAGTTTACACAGAAAAAAATTAGAAACTTCATAGTTACAGACCATTGAATATAACGTAACAAATGAAATAATATTTAAACGCAAAATAAGAAAACATGGGTAAGGATCTTTTATATTTACAAGAAGTTCATTTTTGTCTTTTATGTGCTGAGGTATCTTCCTTCTGCAAGAACCAGCAACAGCCACCCATTATTGCTGGGTCTCACCTGCCTTGGTATCTCTCCTCCATGGTACGGATATCCTGGCGAAATCTCTGCCCTTGCTCTCACTGACAGCTCCTAAGTTTTTGGGAAAGTAGTCGAGATGCGAGTGCAAGAAATGGATTTTCAAAGACATTCGACAGCCAAGATTTTCATAGTTTTTCAGATCTTGAATGAGGTGATCGTAATTTCCTCTTTGTGATTTTCCAGAAAACCCTGGACCACAGACGTGAAGGATTTCCCTGCAGCGCCCTCCTTCATATTCAGTTTTTCTTCAACTATAGTATCAAAGACAAGAATAACAAAGTACCCTTCTTTGAGTTTGGCATCACTTAGTTTTGGAAATTTTCCCTTCAAGCACAAAAACCCTTACCAGTTTTGTCCATAGACTTTGCAAAGTTTTTCATAAGCCTCAGTTTGATCAGTAATGGTGGGAACAGAACATCAGAGGGGTCAACTAGTGGCTTATACCTCACATTACTCTTTCCAGGAAAAAAAATACATCTCTTTTGGGCCAGTCTTTTGTTTTGTAGTGTTCCTTTCTGACCCTACTGTCCCACAGACACAGAAAACAGCAAAATTTTGTGAAGGCTCCTTGACACCCGGAGCAAGAGAGATATGACTTTTAGGTCACCACATATTGTCCACTTAAACTGGTCATATTTTATAGCAGTGAGTATTTTTTCCATGCTTTCATAAGCTTCCTTCATTCACACAGCGTCTGTCACTAGAATGGAAGGCTTTTGGTTTTCTATATGCAGAAGGAAAGCTTTTAAGCTGAATTTTGACGAATCTATAAATAGACGCCATTTTTTAATGTCGTGAGTTGTTCCCATTTCTTCCATCAACCTTTAAATATCTGTGCAGAAACACAAACCATCTTGCATCTCGTAATAAGCAGATAAAGCCAAAATTCTCTTTCTGAACAGAGAAACTCTGGTACCCTTGACCAGAAGATTCCATTCTTAAAGTCTTGAACCTAAAACCTTAGCTTGTTGTTAGAAAGTCCTAGGTCTCGAACAAGATCATTTAGTTCATTTTGCTGAATCAGATGAAGCTCGTTTAACTTTTTTGGGTGTAAGATCAGGACCTGTAAGTACCTCAAAGTCTTCCTCTGATGAATGTGAATCCTTCTCCTCCCAATTGGTATAGGAAGCTCTCCATGAGGAACTGGCCTTATAGCTGAAGGCACATTTCGATATTGTATTTTCCTTTTGTTCTTTTCTGAAAAGCACGACACTTTAGTTAAAAAAAATAGCAATCATGCAAGTGACTAGTTAATTCATGCCAAACCAATGGAACTGCAAAGGGCATAGATTTTATCTTACCTTTCAACCATTTACTCAGGCCAACAAAGCACGAAATGCAGCACGTCTGTGGAGTCCATGTTTTATTCTGACCTCCAACATGACATCCAACTTTTTTGCATTAAACTATACAACTATTTATATGTAACATAGATATTGAATGTTTCATCCTTTCTGACTTTCACACTTCTGGATTACTAGAAATTTTTTGTTTTGAGTTTTTTTTTTCCGTTTTCTGTGTATTATATTCAATGTGACAACTGGTGTTTTCATTTAAATTGTTTCTGTATGCAGATTTCACGAATTAGCCTACTCTTGTGAGACCTCAAAAGTTTTTTTGTATATTGTTAAACATTATCCGAAACAAACAAACAAACAAACAAACAAACAAACAAACCTACCTACCTACCCACCCACCCATCCACCCACCTACCTACCTACCTACCTACCTACCTAAAAATACAAGTTATAGGCTTTCTTCACAATCTTTGTCAAAGAACGACCCTGGGATTTTAAAATATAATTTCCACACACATAACAAAACTTATTTGGCACATTAACAGATCCGCGACGCTGCCATTTAAACGCCAAAATTCACTCTTCAAAGTAAAGCACGTATTCCTCCTACAATGAAAACAACAAGAATGGCAGTCTGAGTTAGGTTTACTGTTACATGTTTTCTCCCACTTGGCAATCAATGTTGCCAGTCACAAAAAGAAAATTATCTAGTATCCTCCCAGTTGCTTGGGGGTATTAGTACAGGAAGATCTTAATAGGAGTCAAAATGACCAACAACATAAAAACGTGAACGTGACGTGCTAGCCATTTTTTAAGGCCAGATGTGAAATCAGCACCTGAAAAATAGTGAAAGACAGTTATAATTGTTCATGTTATATTCAACCGGTTGTTAAATAGCAAAATAATTACGAGTTTCATGCAGTTCTCTCTGTTAAATCATGGCTCAGACAGAGGCATCATTTAGCTAGTGACAGCCGCGTCTAACAAATGCTCACACCAATTTCTAAAATTCAACAAATGATTTGAAAATTATTAAAATGATTTCATGAATGATTTGTGCTACAACTTATATCACTGTAAGAAGCTTTATAACAGATATATTTTAGTTTATCTAGAAAAAGGGAAATTTCACATATGTAAATTCTTTACGCACGCTCGCACACATATTTTTCAATTTTGGTATATACACTTAATTAGCCGAACAGTATTTTTTATTTACATATTAACTTATATTACCGTACCGGTTGTTAAATATTTTGAATATCATCACTGATTATAATATTTCATTATTACTAATCCAACTAAAAACGAATCTTCCAATTATCTCTTAAAACAAAGCAGCTGTTTCCTACACCCTTTAGTGTAAGGGGGCAACTTATTGTTACATATGCAAACCTCATGACCACTGTTAGAGGGAGCATTTATAGCTTTTGAGATATTCGGAAAGTTCGAATTGTGATATTTCATCAATACCTGTTTGTATAACCCAAAAACATTTTGTCTCTAGCAGCAAACATTTATTACTTATATCAAAAAAGTTGTCCCCCCCCCCATAGGAGTAAAATGTCAATTCATTGAAAAAACAAACCGAAAAATTCCTTATCGTATTTTTTGAACGAGATCATAAATGACTCTTACATAGTTTAAAATGAAATTTGTATTTTGCAGTAAAACAATCATCTCACTATCATTATTTTTAGAAGAGTTTTAATAATATAATAATATTTAATGCAATTACCTATGACGAATCATACTTTCATAAGCACATAATTTCTTGGTTGTGTATGGTGTAGGAAAAGCAAACAGAAATGCACAATAAACTAGATATTATGCCAATTTACACTTTGCAGTTACTAATCAGCACGAAACTTTCCAACTGTTTACGTTTAATCATGCTTTCCTAAATTGTAGCCTATTACTTCGTATTTGAGCTTACCTAATGGAGTGATCACGTTACTGCATTGTCCGAGTAATCTGTTCCTCACCTCATAGTCATGTTTCATCTTTATATCTCTAGAAATCTAAAGTATAAGATCTCTTGAACTTAATATTTCTAGAAATGCAAAGTATAAGATTTTTTAAACTTAGTGATTTCTAATTTATCTGCCTTAATATACATTTACAATTGGAGGTTTAGTTGCAAGTGAATAACTCAACGCTTTAAAACATTCAGTTGCTAACATTAAATTTATAAAAGCAAATTATTCATTGTTTCGTTGCAATAACTGAAATTGTAACACAAAGGATAGTCAAGGGCATTTCGAGATTAGTTGTTGCACCAAATGAACGAGTGCTATTTTTTTTCGAACATTAATAACTGAATTTTGGTAAAAGCAGACTTGAGTATTGTTGCAACCACACCTTCAAATGTGATTAAGTCCAACGAATTTTTCCTCCTCATTCGAAGCAAAATTTTGAAAAAACTAAGCTTAAATACAGGGTATTTCAGCAAGTGGTTTTAGAATACTCTGTTTTACTGTAATAGGACTGTTATCCAAGTGAATTAATGTCGTCACTTTTTGACAATTTTGTTTGCAGTTCAGAAAATGATCAGAACTAAAAGTACTTAACCTGGAAGAACAAAAATTTCGTAATATTAAAAATATACCTTTCTTTTATCATGTTACTATTCGAAAACAATATTTAAGCTAACTGTAAATGATATTTTAGTCTTCGAATTTGCTATTCGAATTATACTCCTATAAACATGATAATATATATATTAATTTTGAATTATGGACAAAACCATGTTACATAATCTAAAAATCTTGCTTTCGGGTGTTAAAAGTAGAAAAAGGTTGAGAAACATTGATCTAAGATTTAATTTTTGGACATAAAAAGTTATTACACTGAAAGTTTCCGTTCTCCGTTCCGTTTCTCATCCTTTAACATTAGGAAGTTCCGGGCAGAAATTGAGCTCCAGAAATGACAGATGATCCGCTCTTCCTTTCTATCCCTGAGTAGTGTGCTCCAGAAGTAATACGGAGGTAAACCGCTATGAAACCAAAGGTATAAGAATATCTCTTGCTGTCTCACAAAAGTGTTTTGGATGATGTCATGACAGGAAATTTAGAAAATCGCCTAATTATATAATTAATTGCATAATATATAAATGATTAATCTTTGACGAATATCGATATAATCTGTATGTTTATATTGATACACAATATAGAGAAAATAATTTTATGAATAAATGTGATTTAAACATTGCTGATTAATATGTAAAACTTATTAAATACACAATCATTTTATTATACCCTAACTTTGTGTAAAATTGTCTACAAAATGATGAAACTTCTATTAGTTTCGGAGGAATTAGCTGAACAGTGTTTTAACATAAAAATACATCAATAGTATCATCCCATTCTAGGCCACCTACACACACAGTGCTTTCCCCCCTATGACGGCAGCGATCATGGCCACAAACTCCTGAAATTTTTCCAAGTCCCGACTCCGCCATTTTGAATTCTGACGTCATCAAAAATAACTCCTGAGTCTGCCATTTTGAATTCCGTCATCTTGGTTCCCGCCATCATCCGAAAATTCTCTAAGTACCAAGCCCGCTACCATTCGAAATATTTGTAGTTGTGGCACCATCTCGTGTTTAACACACCTACTATATTTTTAACACAGGTACCATATTAAAAAGAAAACTCTTTATCCACGACGGGATTCGATCGCAGGTCCCTAACTCTCTTTTTATAACCCTCTTTTTATTTCTTTATAAGTTAGCTCGCAAATTTTATATTTCCTGTATTTATTTTTTATTAACTTACGATTTTTTTTAGATTTTTTTATAACCTACGAATTTTTTTATTTCTTTATAAGTTAACCCAAGAATATTTTAGTCCTTGTAAATTAACCTACGTATTTTTTAACTCTTGTAAATTAACAATTTTCATTTTTCAGTCATTTTAAATTAACCTACGTATTTTTTAGTCCTTATAAATTAGAGCCCGAATATGTTAGCCCTTATAAATTAGCCCACGTAGTTTTTAGACCTTTGTAAATTAACCCATGAATATTTATTTCCTCATTAATTAACTTGTGAATTTTTTATTCCTTATAATTCAATTTGCGAATATTTAAAAATGAATTTTTTATTTCTTATTAATTAAACGCTTATCAAAAGTGACGGCTAGTTTATTAATATGCGTCACCCTTAATTAAAACGCTTATCAAAAGTTCGGCCCTTTATTTAAAAAAACTTATTAATATGCGTCCCCCATATTTAAAACACTTAATATGCGCCTCCCTTAATTAAAACACTTATTAATATGTGTCCCCTTTAATTAAAATACTTATCAAAGGTTCCATCCCCCTCGCCCTTTGGCCGGCATCTTCGATGGTCAACGTATAATTTCCTTATTCATTAAAAAAAAAAACATTTATCAAAAGTTCCATCCGCTTTTTATTAAATGCTTATCAATAGTTCCATTCCCTTTGGACGTCCAACACTTCGCGAAATTTCCCCTAAGTCCCACGACGGCCATCTTCGTTTCTGATGTTATCACACACCCCACAAAGCCCCCCAAAATTTGCGAAACTCGCATCCTATAACGTAATAAAACCTTCTAGAAAGATCTAGAGAATGTTGCACATTCTAGTCAAGTCCCAGAAAGTGGGGCAGTTCTGGAATGTATGGTGCAATCACCATGTCCAGACTTGTAAACCCCAGAAAAATTCCACCCACTCTTAGAATGGATGATGCAATCCTCAAAATAATTGCCAAGTTCAATTAAATTTTCGGTGGCAACATTCAGGACATCCCCCTCATCCCTTTGGCGGCCATCTTCGATGGCAACCTATAAACTCATTATTCATCAAAAAGTCTCCCCCAATCCCCCTTTATTAAAAAACCCTCATTAATTTAAACTCTTAACAAAAGTTCTACCCCATCACACCCCTGCGGCCATCTTGAACGGTGTCTCTCTCTGCACAACATGCTGCTTAAAGGGGGTTGCCGATTCCTTTGCCTAACCTCATCATTAGTTACAAAGTTGAACCACCTAATGCCCAAGATACTGCGTAAGCATCTCGAATTAGAAGCATCTAGTTTCCAGTTATCTTGTTTACAAAGTGTAAAAGTTTCACTACCATAACTAACCCAAAAAAGAACCAAACTATTATATAGTGAAAATTTAGTCTTTAGGTGTATAAGCCTGTTTCTTCACAATCTCCATAGATTCTTAAAAAGTCACGGCAGCAATCCCTATTTGTCTGTTAATCTCATGCCGCACATCACCAGTATCTGTTACGTAGCTCCCAAGGTAATTAAACTGTGACCCCTGCTCAAGACTCAACCATTCAGATTAACTCAATCATAGCCTGCCCGACAAATTTTCATCTTTTCTCTCTGTTTATAACCAAACCTACTCTACTACCAGTCTCAACAGCAGCAGCATAATCTAAATCAGAAATTGTCGTATCTCCAGCCCATTTAAGGTCAAAATCTTTTCCTTGAAGTGAATTTCGCATAACATAATCAATAACCAAACTAAACAGAAAAGGAGACAAAATGCACCCTTGTCGAACATCAGAAGTAATGCTAAACCAATTGCTAGAAGCCCTCCAACTCTCACACATGACTCAGTGTTATTATAGAGAGCTTTCATTACGTTAACTAACTTGTCTGGTATACCATATGATCTCACAATCAACCACAAATTATGATGATCAACAGAGTCGAAAGCCTTTTTGAAATCAACAAAGCTAGCAACCAAAGGTTTCTGAAACTCTAAACATTTCTCAAGAATCTGCCTAAGTGAAAATATCTGATCAACACATCCCCTACCACTTCTGAATCCACATTGCTCATCACGCAATTGACTGTCAACCAGATTCTTAATTCTACTAAGCACAATCATGGAAAGAACTTTACCTGGAACAGAGAGTAGGCTAATATCCCTATAGTTATCACAAGAACTGTGATCTCCTTTTTTGAAAATAGGGATAACAATAGCTCTGGTAAAATCCTTAGAAGCCATGCCTTTATAATAAAAGATATTCAGAATTTCAGTCATCCAAGTGGTAACCGAAGCATTCCCAGCTCTAAGCATTTCCGTAGTAATTTCATCTACCCCTGGGGATTTATGAAGTTTAAGTTTAGAAACAGCCAAAATAACTTCAGATGGTGTTATAGGACCAACATTAAAGCCACCAATGCATCTATCATCATTGAAAACAAAGGGAGTAGAAGAAACCACATTGTTTAGAACATCACTGAAATGATCAGCCCACCTAGCCATGACAGAATCCTCACCTTCTCTAACCTTACGTTGTTTATCCTTCTATCCCTGTATACCTGTCCGTTTTCTACTACATAAAACATTAACTATCTGGTACATATATCTGCTGTTGTGCTGCCTAACTGCTTCCTCGGCTTTGTCAGCCAAGTCATCAAGCCAAAGATTCTTATCAGCAGCTAACTGATCCTTTATACATTTATTAAGCTCTCTGTAATCCTTTCTATTAGGACTAGTACGCTATTGATTAAGGACATTCCTATGACCGTCATAACGACTAAGTAACCTATCATGGTAAGCTTTAGGAATAACTGGGTCTTTCAGAGCTTCAGTATTAAAGGTAAACTTTTTAACCTTAGCTCAACACTTTTAAAGTTGAAGTTGCAAGACACTTTTAACAAGGTAATGGTCAGATCCAATTTCAGCTCCGCTATATGACCTGGTATTACTAACAGATCTAGCACATTTTCTGTTAACTAATATATAATCAATCATATTCTTATGCAGCCCATCAAGTGAAACCCATGTGTACTTATGTATGTTGCGGTGTTTTTAATAAGTGTTAGTTATTCTGAAAGCTGTATAAAATGATTGAGTTTACTTACCTGTAAAAGACGTTGCCAATTGCCATTGCAGCTACCAATATCAAAAGGGCTTATCATTCCTCCCCAAAGGTCACTCAGTATCAACTTTGGCATTGAAGGCTTTGGCAACTCTGACCTTAGCACAACACTTTTTAAGTTTAAGTTCCAAGACACTTTTAACAAGGTAATGGTCAGATCCAATTTCAGCTCCCCTATATGACTTGGTCTGCAAATGGTAGATAGGTAGTTACTGAAAGGGGAGTTATGCACCAATCGCCTGTGATGATGCATAGAACCGGCCAGGCCTAGCACCTAATGTCCGACCCCGCCTTCTCGTGGTGCAGACCGTTAGTACCTTTCAAAAGAGATACTCTCTTGTGGAAGTGAATGGAAGGGGAGGGCTGCCAGGTTAGTATGGCCTACTGATCTGGCAACTACGGCTACTTTTCTTTTTTTCTATCCTGCTGAGGAGTGGTCGACCACACAGGGTCCTGGTGCTGACCATATAAACCCACTGGACAGATATATGGCTCTGAGCTTGATTAAGGATCCTGATTTTGCTGCACTGGTGGGCTTCTGTGGAGGGAAAATCTTCCGCTGTGCTTTCTGTTTGTTTGTGGGTTGACAGCCCCAAGTGAATAGATTCACAGGATATGTTTATCAGCTGGTGGATAATCCTGAGCAGAGGTCATCGCAGGCACCTGAACTCTTTGCTTCTATTGGCATCGTCAAATTCTACATTGGAGGAAGTCTCCCAGTGTAGATGGCTTCAGCCTTTAGTGGTGGGGGAACGGGTCTTTGCCCCATGTCTGCGATTAGGGGCTGTTTGATATTGTCGGCATTCCCTCTCTCAATAAACATAGTTTCTTTAAATATCCCACTAACCATTTTCTCTCCATAGGTAGTTGGAATGTGAGGACTCTGCACAGAGCTTTTTCTCTTGATGTCCTCACACAAGAATTCCACCATTATAATTTAGATATTCTCGGCTTGCAAGAGACCAGATGGACAGATAAAGGTCAGATTCTTAAAAATAATCTTAAATTTCTCTTTTCAGGGAGGGACGACAATAAGCATCACCAAGGCGTGGGTCTGCTTCTCAGCAGACACGCTAGTGATGCTCTTCTAGGATATGAGTGCATTAATGAAAGGTTTCTTACAGCAAAATTTCAGACAAGCGTTAAAGACTTGAATGTTATCTGCTGTTATGCCCCCACTCAGGATGCCGATGAGGATAAGAAGGATAGGTTTTATGAACAACTTCAGAATATTTTTAATAATAATTCTGTCAAGTAATCAAGTCTGTATTTTTAATAATAATTTTGTTTAATGATAATTCTGTCAAGAAAGGAGATATTTCACTTGTTCTTGGTGACTTCAATGCCAAAGTTGGTACTGACTCTGACCTTTGGGGAGGAGTAATAGGCCCTTTTGGTATTGGTAGCTGCAATGGCAATGGGCAACGTCTCCTACAGGTAAATAAACTCAATGGATTCAGAATAACTAACACTTATTACAAACACTGTGACATACATAAGTACACATGGGTTTCACCTGATGGGCTGCATAAGAATATGATTGATTACATATTAATCAACAGCAAATGGGCTAGTTCTGTTAGGAATACCAGGTCATATAGGGGAGCTGATGCTTAGATGCTTAGAGCTGGGAATGTTTCAGTTACCACTTGGATGACTGAAATTCTGAATATCTTTTATGATAAAGGCATGGTTCCTAAGGATTTTACCAGAGCGATTGTTATCCCTATTTTCAAAAAAGGTGATCGCAGTTCTTGTGATAACTATAGGGGTATCAGCCTACTCTCTGTTCCAGGTAAAGTTCTTTCCATGATTGTGCTTAATACAATTAAAAATCTGGTTCACAGTCAATTACGTGATGAGCAATGTGGATTCAGAAGTGGTAGGGGATGTGTGGATCAGATATTTTCACTTAGGCAGATTTTTGAGAAATGTTTAGAGTTTCAGAAACCTTTGGTTGCTAGCTTTGTTGATTTCAAAAAGGCTTTCGACTCTGTTGATCGTCACAATTTGTGGTTGATTGTGAGATCATATGGTATACCAGACAAGTTAGTTATCATAATGAATGTTCTCTCTTAAAATACTGATTACGTGTGTGAGAGTTGGCAAGGCTTTTAGCAATTGGTTTAGCATTACTTCCGGTGTTCGACAAGGGTGCATTTTGTCTCTTTTTCTCTTTAGCTTGGTTATTGATTATGTTATGCGAAATTCACTTCAATGGAAAGATTTTGGCTTTAAATGGACTGGCGATACGAAAATTTCTGATTTAGATTATGCTGATGATTTAGCCCTTTTGGCAAATGATGTTGATGAGATGAATTCTTTCATTCGAGCTGTTGATGAGACTGGTAGTAGAGTAGGTTTGGTTATAAACAGGAGAAAACTAAAGTGATGAAAATTGGTCAGGCAGGCTGTGATTCAGTTAATCTGAATGGTTGCAGTCTTGAGCAAGTGTTACAGTTTAATTATCTCGGGAGCAATGTAACGGATGCTGGTGATGTGCGGCATGAGATTAACAGACGAATAGGGATTGCTGCCGGGACTTTTAAAAATCTATGGAGAGTGTGGAGAAATAGGCATATGCACCTAAGGACTAAAATTAGACTGTATAATAGTTTGGTTCTTTCTAGGGTTAGTTATGGTAGTGAAACTTGGACACTTTGTAAACAAGATAACAGGAAACTCGATGCTTTTGATTCCAGATGCTTTTGCAGTATCTTGGGCATTAGGTGGTTCAACTTTGCAACTAATGACGAGGTTAGGCAAAGGAGTTTGCAACCTCCTTTAAGCGGCATATTGTGCAGAGAGAGACTCCGTTGGTTTGGCCATGTTGCCTGTA